>JAKCWG010000510.1:0-111676 GCA_021464415.1 Lonicera japonica
TAATATAAAATTAATTGAAAATACAATTGTAATCTCACTACCACATTAAATTAGTTCTAAACCTCATACGTACGGTAAAATAAGTATCGTTAAGATATAAATAATCTTTAGTAAGAAAGTATATATATGAAATTGTTGGCTAGTTTATACAACGAGGCATCACAATCGTATCATCTCAACAACTTGCAACTAGTCAAGCGTATGACCAGGTCTACATTTCGTGGCCTTTCACCCACGCGGCAGCAGGGCCTCCCGTTCGTTTTCATGCACGGTTTTTGGTCTTGCACCTAGGAGACTGTGTCCCAACTTTCCGCCCCAATCTTTAGAGACCAAACCTGGGACCCCCATAGACTTGCGCTCTCATATGTGTATATATAGAATCACTCATGTATCTAACCCAATGACGAACAATTGTGCCAATTAACTGATGTAACGGTTCATTCTGAACTCATCAACTAGCCAACTAAAATATAAGTAGTGAAAAACCATCCTTATCTCCAAGGTATACTCAACACATTAATACTTGTATAAATATCACAATCGTAATTTATGGAAACATGAAATACTAGAAAATCCATATACTTAGTTCAAAAGTACGTTCAGTATATATATATAGTACATATATCAAACTTGCTTTTCCAAACATCCCATAACTATACATGTACTATATCTTAAACCAGGTTCACCCAATCCGTTAAATAGCAGTCCGATTTTGAATTCACTTCCAAATCTACAAATGGGGAAATCCTTTGTGTAATATCAAATTGGCCCCAAGATGAACAATAGTTATAAGTTATAACACTTTAACTTCATAAAACCTTCCCTATGTGGTTTTTGTTTTGTTTCAAGACCAAAGTGTAGTAAAGGCTTGCCAAGCTTAGTTACGGATGCCTAATATCAACACTTTCTTAACAACTTATTTATAGCATACATATATACAGTGAAAATCCTATAAATACAAGTATTTATAGTCAAATCGTACTATTAATACCATGTATAGCTTTATAGGTATGCATATCATAGTTTTATATTGACTATCGTATATGTACATGAAAGTTGTATGCTATTCTTCATCAAAATTAGGTTACTAGTAGGGGTTTTTGTACAAAAATCATATCAAAGCCATGTGCAATGCAAATCAAACAAAGAATCTCAAGAAAACACCCCAAACCCTCATGAACATGCAATTTGGTTAAAAATCCCAAGTTTGGTTTGATTCGATATATATAGATATGTAATAGATTGGAAAAGAATTTAGTTACTAGTGTTCCCACCTGATTGAAGTTTCCTATTCAAAGATTGAGCGATAGATCGAGCCGGGTTAAGCGAATCTCGAGCTTTCCCTAAATCTTGAACCCTAGAAATGGAGGAAATGATGGAGAAGATAATGAATAGTGTTAGGGAATGATGATTTGATGTTAGTTTGATGTTAATTTTGTGTGGTGAAGATGTGGAGATGAGAATCTCTCCAAATCTCTCTTAAAGACTCTCTCTTTCTCTCTCTAGAAGATTCTAGGTGTGTGGGTAGAAATATGAAAGAAAAAAAGATAATCTCGCTTTTAAAACTTAAGTCGGTGCACAGTTGGGACTGGCAGACCGGTATGCCAATTCCTTATACTGATTTACAGGTCATAATTTTGTAGATTTTTAAAGGCCAGACCGGTCTGCATAATCCCCAGACCAGTCCGCAGGTAAACTTTTGGGACCTGATGCGCTGTTTGTAATTCCGCCATAACTTTTCGCTCGGGACTCTAATTGAGGTGATCTTTATGTCCACAGAAAGGTAATTCAAACCTCTACAATTTCCTAAGAGCAAGTATCTCCAAATTCTAGATGAAAAATTTCTAGAAACTCGTGGAAGATGGCACTCTACCGAGGTGCTACCGAATGATTATATTTTAGCGACTCGCTTACTTCGTACATTGATTTTTCCAACGAAAAGCAGGAATTAGCCTCCGGCCAAGACACAAAATTTGTAGGTTGTATTAAAGCCTAAACATAGGATTAAACGGGAACATAATCGGGCAAGGAACGGTGAAGTTGTGATACCTCGAAGTTGACCAAAGTCAACAAAACGCGTGAAATTAAAACGCACGTTTCCCTAGCCGATATTGATTTTAGATCATCCGAATTGCTAGACGACCACCTACATAATTGTAAGTATACCATCACAACTAGAATGAAGCGCTAGAACACTAAAATTCTCCTTAGATGAAGAATTCACCACTTGAGATGAAATTGATGAACGAAGTGAGGTAATTGTGATAGAGCGAATGAACGGGGTATTACAGGAGATGAGGGCTCAACTGGCCTAAATGATGAAAATGATGGGCCACCTTGGAGGGAGCTCAGCCGTAGCTTTGGTAAGGGACTAAATCTTCATTTACGGAGCACATTTAGAACTACTAGGTCATAGAAAGATTCAAACTCCCAACATTGGAGTTGTATGATGGCACTACGGATCCTGTAGACCACTGGCATCAATACAGAAATATAATGGGACTCTAGAATGTCCCAGATGGCATTATATGTAGGCCATTTGTCACAACTCTTAAAGAAGCAGCACGAATGTGGTTCAAAAGTTTGCTTCCAAGGTTAATTAAAAGCTTGTAAGAGCTCAAAACCAGGTTCATAGCTCATTTCCTTGGGACCCGAGAGCAGTCCAAGCCCTCCACTTACATCTTCACCATCAAACAGAGGTCAATGGAAAGCTTAAAGATCTATGCTTGTCGATTCAATCAGGAGAGCCTTACAATCGCAAGCCTCAATGAGGGGGTAGCTGTGTTTGCCTTCATCGAAGGGGTGAGCTCCCCTTATTGCTTGATGATTCTGGCCAGGATGGCCCCGAAAACTATATCCGAGCTTTTAGTCGAGGTCAACAAACATATTGGCGTAGAAAAACCTCTCAAAGGGTGTGATTTGTCAGGATTCTCAGCTCTCTTACCTTCCTCCAAGTGCCAAAGAGGACATAGTCCACCCCACGGCCAAGAGAAAAGGGGCAAGAAGGGCAAAAAGGAAACAAACGGGTCTAAACCGAATGAAGGCAAAGCTTGCGAGCAGGTCACCCCATTGACAACTCCCTTGAGTGATGTCTACGCCCAGTTGGATCTGGGGGAGCTCCCGGAGCCCAAGAAAATAAAAACCTCAGAGAAAAAGAGAATATGAAGAAGTATTGCCGATACTACAAAGATCACAGCCATGAGACCAACGACTGCTGGAAGTTAAAGGAGGACATCAAGAAGCTTATCCAAAGTGGACAGCTTTGCAATACATAGATAAGAAAAATGATGCTTCCCCAAAAGCTAAAGGAAAGGAACATGCGAATGAGATCTTTCGGATCGAAGGCGGCTCGTCCTTCTCTAAAAACAACAATAGGTCTAGAAAGGCATACATCAGACAGGCTAAGTCCTCAAGCTCGGAGGCAGAATTCCTCAGCTTCAGGCCTACGAAGATGGTAAAGTATGATGACCCACTGGTGGTAACAGCTATGGTGGACAATCACAATGTCCATCGCATCCTCGTAGACACTAGAGCCACCTCCAACCTCATGTACTACAACACTTTCAAGGCCATGGGTCTCACCACCGAACACGTGACCCAATCAACAATCACACTAGTAGGCTTCTTGGGGGAGAAGAATAAGTCCTTAGGAACTATCAAGCTCTCGGTGACTCTCAAAACAGCTCTAAAACAGGTCACTACTATCGTAGAGTTCCTGATTCTATACAAGGCCCCACTATGATGCTATCCTAGGCAAGGGCACTCTCAATGAGATTAGGGTCGCCATACCTACACACAGTTTAACCATGAGGTTCCTAACCCCCATCGAGTTTGAGAGGTTAGATGTTGCCAAATACTGCCATTTTAGAGCATTGAAAGAGGTTAAAGGTGCTAGTATCGCGGTGGTGGAGCTCAAGGCTACGACCTTTAGGAGATTATTAACACAGAAGGGCATGATGACTCTAAATCATCCTAGTTACCAAGATTTCTGAACATGAAAAACTCGCTACCAAGTGGGAAGGTTCATATGTGGTCACCAAGGCCAGCAGACCTAACACCGACTACCTAAGGACCATGGAACATAGAGTACCTCGAGAGATGTTATCCTTGAAAAGAAATACTATGTACTTTTGTAATGGCTACTCCCAAAGAAAAATATATATGAATTTTTTTTACTTTGGTATTTCACTACTTGCAAAGTACACTATTAAAAAAACCCTCTCACAGAGAGGTCGGTTTAGTAAGTGGACAGCTCGTAAAAGTACACTTACACTCTGCCAAAACTCTCTTAAAAAGAGGTCGGTTCCACAACTAAAGAGGTATGGTGATGACTGAGAAAACTGTTAAAATTTGCCTAAGTCAAAAGGGGGTACGACTCTACTATAGTCTTACCAAAAAATAACAAGTTTTCTTTTTAAAACTTTGAAGACTTAAAAAAAAAATTATCACCATATAGGTTAGTCATCAAGCACAAAAGGTCCTTATGACGGGTCTACTAAGAACTGAACAATTCCTCTTGCGAAGAGGTTAACGTAGTAACTGTCTATCTCATTGTGCACTTACACTCAGAGGAGTCAAACCAACATTTGAGAATTATCTAATGAACTTTGACTAAATTTTAGGGGGCACAACTTTTACAAACTTTTCTAAAGTAACAAGAATTCCATTTGTAGTAAGCGGCCCAGTATAACAAATTCAATAAGTTAAACAAGTCATTAACCTCTTGTGAAAATGGCAAAGACCTCTCTTAAGGCAAGTTGTTTATTTAGCTTAATTCTACTTACCTTTTTTTCTATGTTCTGGGGGCATTAGATTACCACGGGGCTCATTCTATCTCACATTACAATTTAGACAAAAGTAAAAACAAGAATTAAAGCAAAATAATAGGATGATCACTTCCTCCATTCTGGACAGTCTTTGGAGCTTTTAGGCCTGGGTTGTTGCGCTTAGAGGGCATCAGCACGACTAATGCAGGGAGGTCCTCCACTATCAGGATGTTTTGATCTATGTTGGAAGGTCTTGGGCCTAGCCCGTGCCTTCATAGCATCATAGGATGATGTCTGCATAGTACTTCAAAAAGAAGTCCTTGGCGTCTCCAATCCAATGTGAAGAATCATGCTCCTAATCCTCACCCAAAACAAAGAAGAATCATTTATTCTAGTGGGGTATACTGTCGAGGAGGTCATGGATAATTTTCAAAGCCTCTAGCCTAGACGGCAGCTGAGAACTCTTTTATTGTTCCCACCACTGTCCTTGGGCTGGAAAAGGGAAATAAACTCCTTTATCGTTATGTTGTGGCTCCCCATAGAAATGGACCTAAATAACATCACCGATCCTATCAGTCAAGACCACATGTTAGGGCTGACCTGGGTTGGAGCAAGGTCCGTGGCCAATAACAGTTCCCTTACGTGGTCATCCATTCGAAACCTCATCCTATACACGAACTCCAACTCGTAGGAACAAACCTCTCCTGGCCTATAGTAACATGCTCGCTTCTCTTGACTTAGAGCTCTAATCAGAACTTATTCAGGGATTTGGTATTCTGTTCGCAGGTTTGGAAAAAGGTTGAAAAAATACGAAAGACGGCAAGGGAGCTAAAGTATTCCGAATACTTATCGATATCTATAGTGTTGTCTGACCCGTTAGGAAGAAGGCTGATGTAGGATGGTTCTCCCTCGCTGTCCAAGATTTCAATGGACCTTACTTCAGTAAGTGGATTTAGGACATTCCACACAGAGGAACTCTGCTTTGTGTTGAGAGGGGACACTTGGTTCGGACCTTGACTTGTAAAGTGCTCCATGAGTGATGCTAAGGTGTGAAGAGTTCCTCCAGTGGAACACTTGAAAACCTCTTAAAAGAGTTCTCTGAGGGAGTTTCGTAGGCCAGGTTAGCAGAGAATGAAGTAACTAAGGGTTTCTAAGCTCTAAGACGCCTAGGGTTTAAGAAGATAAGAGATGAAAAATGGAGAGTAAAAATTTTCTCTAAGGCAAGAAGAGTCTTATAGGGCCCCTAGGAGAAACTAAATGTCCTTTCAAAAGTTGTCCACTCAGGAAACCCACTACCGCAAGCTCACACGTTTTCCAAGGAATATGGAATGGATAGACACAATCTCCCCAAAAAAAGACAACAATTTCATTAAAGAGCTCGAAATATGTTGGACAAGTTATGTGATTTGAACTTTTAACTTTCCCCACCAAGATCTATGAAAATGTCGAGCTCGGTCACTAGCCAAGAAGTTTGTTCTCCATATCGCTTATCTGACAAAGCCCAGAGCTCCCCTAGACTCCACGAAGAAAACTTATCCTCCCCAGTCAGCTCCTCTGAGTTAAATGGCAAGGATAGGGGCAATTAATGGCGTAAAATATTCATTTCACCTCATGGACCAACCATGAGCAGACATAAGGATATTATCGCCAAGGTAAAGAAAAAGGGCTGGAAGGTCTACTCCTAGGTCTACACTCAGAAGAAGCTCTTAAGAATGTCAGAAAGAAATCCCTTGTGCAATTGAAGTCATAAATCAATGAAGCCCGACCTCTAAAGGTCCCCTATTGAGCTGAGGTCGACGACACCTAACTACTATATCAGAGTGGTTTACAAAAGTATGGAAGACTACCTCCTACCCTGCAGCAAGCATAGAACCTCCTTCACCTTCATTAAATGCAAAACAACTACATTTAATGCATCGAAATCCATAGAGAAGCAACGTCAGAATTAGTGGAGATGAGGGATGGCCTTAGTAGAGCTCCCTCCACATGTCTCCTCTCTATCATATATATAGGGGGCATTTACTTCTCTCATAGAGGAAGTAATGAAGCAGAAAATAGTTAGCAACTAAGAAAGACACTAACAACCAAGCTTTTATCACAAGAGAGATAGGGAGATAGCCCACGATAGAGCTCCTGGTATAGAGAGTTTAGAACTCATGTGGCTTAGTAATACCTTTACTGTAATTTTGTGAAGTTAGAATAGCTAGAGAGATTTTATAAACAGGTAACACAAACTTAGTTATCATAATACAAAGCAGCTCGAGCTCCTACCTCTATTCACCAGAGAAGGACTAACCTATATTTTTATATGAGGTGAACCTCCTCTCTACAACTTTGACTTTCTTTATTATTCCAATTATTTAACCAATTATTTGACTGAGTGGTCAAAACTGACCTACTCAAATTTTTCGCACCAATAAATTTATGTTAAAAAATGATAAAAAAAAATGAAAATAGAGTTATTTAATGGACTAAATATGTTAGATCTCGCATAGGTCGGGTGTTTGATCATTTTGCTTGTACCAAGACCCTTTTTTCTAACATTTGAAATTTTTTAGCTCCAGAAATAATTAATAAACAATTCAACCAAATAAATTCACCACTGTTTTACATTTTTACCCCTCCCCCTTTCTACATCTTCTCTCTCTTTGTGCTGGGTGCCCACGGAAATATTTCGAGATGTGAAATTTTTAACCTCCACTAATCACTTCCATTTTTTGTTTTTTTTCCCTTTCTCTTTTTTATATTATCCTAATCTCTACTATAAAAAAAGGGGGAAAAAAGTTAAAGTATTCTATCCTTTTCATATTAGAACTTAAACTGTTCATTGAATATTGAGTGTGTAATTTCTTAATAATTTAATACAAGTTCTTCCTCTTTCACACACAAGAGGGTGGTAAAAGGTTAATTATTGGGTTTATTATGGGGGAGATTGTTTTTTTCTTTTTTGAATGGATAAGAACTAAATGATTGTAGAAATTGAAGGATTGTGGAACATGTTTATTGTGATATCAAGTTGTAACCAATAGAAAATTAGTTTGGTTGAAGGTGGTAGGAATTTATGATTTGCAAAGACACTGGACTTTGTATTTGACGTGGCACGCGATAGCGTGTTGTTCCAAACGCGTGTGTGCTTTATTTGTTTACTTATTTTTTTAATTTTTTTATTCTTAGCGTAAGGCTTTTAGTATTTGTCATAAATAATGTAAAATTTTAAAATATGTAAGGGCACTTAATATATCTTTTTTATATATATATTTTTAATAATTAATGACACTTTTTAAAATATTATAATATACTTCTAGAATGTCAATAGTTATATATATATATATATTTATTTTTATTTATAGGAATCTCATAATATTATATGGTCAAAATGATATTCCTAAATTCGTGAAGTTTTATTATTTGCTAGTATATATGTTAGATTAGAATATGGTATAATATGTATATATATATATATATAAAGGGTTCTTGGGTGATTGTCTTAAGAATATCTCCATCAGACTTCTATATCTTTATTTTGTGTAAAATTTACACAACTTATATATTTTTCGAATCTCTAACAGTATTTTAAAATAAAAGCTTGAGTAAAATTGTTATGTAAAATACACTTCCATTTTATAATCCATGTCAGTTTTCTCTCTCTTCACTTTTAAATAAAATTAGAAAATGTAATAACTTAAAATATAAAATATGGGTAGTAATAAGAACTAAATATTTGAAATCTACTCAACAATACTTATAAATCAAGATCTATTATGACTATAAAATTATTTATAAAAAAAAATTAAAAAATTGTTTAACTTGATAGTGAACAAGTATTGGAATCTTATTAGTTATTTCAGAATTTAATCAAAACCTTACAAAAGTACCATTGGAACATTTTAGAAAACGGGATACCATTGTTTAAGAGGCTACTAGACTCGTAGACCACGCGCCAATCCCCGATGCTTGACCTGCATGAGCCAAATCGGAGCTCTGTGGGAACTATATAGGTTTTATAGAAAATAAGTACTTTACTTTTAATACCATAGTTTAAAAAAAATGTGCCATGTAATGCAACTCACACCTAAGTATATATTGAACCTCACCAGGACTTATATCCTAGCCACCAGAATCTAACTACTAGATCGACCGATCCCGTACTCAGGCTTTCCATAGAATGGACCTCTACACTTTCCAAAGTTACTAAACGATCGTTGGGGTAAAACCGTCTCTTCACAATCACTAGCTTCCTATGGTTCTCCATACAATGGTGGAAGGGTTCTAAAGTATGCCAAAACAACCTCATGTTATCCCGCACTTATACCCAAAGTCGTTTACTAATAACCAAGCATTTATCGTTTCCTCTTTGAGATTAATTCATTATGAATGCCCATGCTTGGTTGATTAATAGGCTTTACCTCATTGTAAGTCATTACGCTACAGTGTTCTCTCATTAGCTATCCATTAGCTATAATCACCGCTTTGATTATTAGTATCTTAAGTTCATTATGATCAAGGCAACTCTCTAAACAATCGATGCATATTCTCACGCTCGTATATCTTATTTAAGGGCCATTATTCATTATAGCTTTCCACTTGGTTCATTAGTACATTATGAAAGGTCGTTGCTTTCCTAATTATATTATGTTATGCTCAATAAGTGTCCACGTTCGTTAATTATAATACATAACACATTCGAGGCATTATATAACAAAGACATAGATATGATAAAGCAATAATAATAATAAGATCCAATCACATCACATCAGTCTGTATCATATCTCTTGCCGAGGCCCAGAACAACAAATCCGGAAGGGTCTAAGGCTCTTGTCCATGTCTCTTCCAAGTGAGCAGTGGCTCAGGGACTTGGTTCTCCAAGTAATTCATTCGGAGATCACCCTTAAGACATTTTCTCGGGAATAACACTCTGAATATTTAATGAAGAGAACACCTCATACAAGCCACGTCAACACTTTGGAAAGAACTACACCAAGAGACACCTTGGCAAGGTGAAGGCCATTATTAGTCCAATTGCTTCCCGAGAAACTCACTAAATGGGATAGTAGTGGCACATGGGACCAACTCTGCTGTCGGGAAAACCCTATAGCCCGGGGACACCTAGTCAGCCGGAAAGCAAGATGCATAGAGTAGGCTTTCCTTTGTGGACAACTCAACTACAGGTGGAGTCGCCTCCTTCATTTTTTCGTGCACGATTTTGGGAATTTTACCTAAGGGCGGCAATCGGTGGCCCGTCTTCGAGCCACGTGGGAGCTACCTGGTGCTCGGCTCATCATATCTACCCCATATGTGTGATCTCAGTAACAACATTACATACATTCATTTCCCACAATGAATATCATCATTATCATCAATTATACATCATACATATGGCTAATCAACATGTATAGATATAATACAACAGCCCACTATCCATTTGTCATCATTAACATCATCATTAATCATTTCTACAAGCGTCTTAATCACGCTTATACTCCATATATTTATCATCGCGTGGATATTCACAAAATAAGGCCAACTAGTTCATTAATAGTGCCATATATCTCATTACATTCACGTGTATCAATCTAGGGCCGTAAGTGTTTTTTGATGATTCTCTAGCTATAACATTAAGCCAAGTATCGATTGGCGTGCCCCTAGTTTAACCAACATATTAATACAACTCACCTACATGTTTATGTTCATGACCAAGGCAATCCATGCCCTAATAACTGTGTTTTATGTTTTCTTAAAGAGTATCGGGGTTGTACTCTCATTAGTAGTGCCTAGCACGCTCTACACAAGACACTAGACCCGGACGTTATGGTGCATCACTACGCCGTAGTGGGTTCTCACTACACATGCCATGAACAATGCTCTACGATCGTATTTAGCGGTATATATGTGTATTTCTATCAATAATAATCCATAATCATCCATCATTTGTGCACAATACCCAAAAACCCCAATTTTTAAGTTCAACATATGATTATATGCTCAAAACATGTAATAGATGTAAGAACCCATCAATATATATCATTAATTGAAGGTTTATTTAGCCCAAACCCCAAGTGATAAAAACAACCTAAGGTTTTATGGAAAATCCCCAATTTGAGTTCAGAACTCTAATTCAACAAGTAATAACTTGAAAACCATGTTTAGTACTAGTGTTCCCACCTTAGAGTAGCTAGAGCGAGGAGTTGAAGATGCATAGACTCTGAACCATGAAACCCTATCTCGCCTCCAAGCTCCAATGGTGGATGAGAGAGGAGTGAGATGATGAATTGTGATATATGTGTAGAATTAGGGCTCAAATCTTGATTTATGATAAATAAATAATCAAAACCCTCAAGAATCACTCATTTTCCCTCTCTAGAACTCTCTTGGGGTGGTGGTGTAGTGTGTGGGTCGAGTGGTGGTGTTTGGTGTTGATAAGTGGTGAGAAAATGGGTTAAAAAGGGTTAAAATTCGACACACATGGGTCTAGGATCGATCCTAGGTTTTTGGGATCAGTCCCAGAAACATTCTGTCCAAGCTTTAGTTTTGAATGCACTGACCACTGTTGGTATTTTGGTCATAACTCCTTGCTAGGAACTTGGATTGAGGTGATCTTTATGTCCACAAAAAGCTAATTCAAAGATCTAAAACTTCCTAATAGGAAGTGTCCTCAAATTATGGACAGATAATTTTCAGAAATTCAAAGAAGACAGCTATCTGCCATAAAATTTTCGAATGACCAGATTTTAGCGATGAGCTTACTTCGGACCCTGTTTTGACCAACGAGGAGTGCGAATTGGCTTTTGGTCAAAACACAAAATTGTATAATTGTATGAAACCTATACATAAGCGTAAACGGAGACCAAATCGGATAAGAGATGAAGAAGCTACAAAGGCTCAAAGTTAGCGAAAAACAAGAAATTACATAAGGCCGAAACTTACGATTTACAAGCCGGAATCGATTCAGACCCCCCAAATTACTAAATGATCACTCACACGAGTCTAAGAATACTAATACAACCAATGTACGGTGCTAGAATGCTACAAATCACCATAAATCCTAATTTCACCACCCGAGGTGAAAATTGCAAACGTATGAAAGCAATTGCGGTGGAAAGGACGAACGGGGGGTATTACAATAAATGCTTTAGGTTTATGTTGGCCTAAGAAAGCCAACTCCCTACTCATTTATAATACTTCCGAGGGTTCAGGGTGAAAGTCACACTCATAGGAACCATGCATGAATAGTGATGTGTGTGAAAACAAGAGTTTTCGAAAGGTTTAATTGCAAATATCTTATCTTCGAGGTGTATTTTGAAAACTCCATTTTTATTTGAAAATATATTTCTTTACAATCAATTTTAACAAATAGGGAAAATCCTAAACATATGTCTATGTAAATGAATGGACTCTAACGTGCCTCTAAGTCAGGTCAACAATAAAATCTAGGCGCTACGTTAAGGGGCGTAAAGGCAAGTAAGAAAAGCAGTAAAAGCATGCATCTCAACATATTATAAACAAAAGCCCACATATAAAACCCTAGTTTCCTTATAGTCCCCAGCAGAGTCGCCACTGTGAGAATCCGCAAATGCAACCCCAGGTCTCAACCTCTAGTTTGGGAGTCTGAAACATCAAAAAGGATTTTGTTGTTCTATTTGCTTCTATGTGTTGATAATTCATATCGAATGTTAATAATTCATATAAAGGATTCTGTTCATTTAGAGTCGCCAGTACATTTTACGAGAAAACGAACAAAATAGTTGTGTAATGGAAAATGCTACATATAAGCTTTTTCTTACACGTTTGTCTATAAAACTAGGATTCTATAGGGTTCGAGAACTATGTTACGAATTGGGAAGCTGTTAAGCACTCGTTCCACCCTTTTGTTCACTAGTGGTATTTGTATTTTTATTCTATGTTGGAAAACTTAGATGTTTTTACTGATATTCTACTACTTTCTGGAAATAACTTATAAAAACCTGATTTTAGGAAAAACGGAAAAATGGATGAAAACCTTGTATTCCAAGATCCGATGTTTTGGTTTTGTCAAAGTCTAATTACTAGTGACAAAAGTTTATCTATTTTGAAATACTGAGATTGATTCGGTATTGTTTCCTTGGATAACAATATCAATCATCTCGTTTGGTTAATTTTGAAAAGATCAGATCTTTATTGGAATTAATTTAATATGGAATTGAACTCTTGAGGAAAATGTATCAAATATATTGCAATCTATATGGAAAACTTAATATATCCGAGTTTAATTCCTAAGTAAACTTTATTAATCCGGATTTTGAAAACTTGGTTTTATCTGGATGATAATAGATTAACTTCTTCTAATTTTATAAAATGCCTTCATTGGGGTTTTGAAAATAAGTTTTGTTTAAAAGAATAAACTATCAGTAACTTAACAATAAGTTTATTCAACTAGAAAATGGACAAAACAACAGAAATAAAAAGTCTGCAACTATGAATAACTTAAGTGATTACTATAAAACAAGTACACGGATTTATAATTTAATTACTAGAAGAGACTTTAATTACCTTCGCAGCGATAATAATAAGAATAAGAGAGAAAATATGGTATAGCAGAGAAAAGCTCCGATGGATACTAGCTTTCCTTCTTCAGATATATTTTCAGCGGTTCGACTCTATAAGGTAGCACTTCGGGTGCCAAGATTAGATTCGAGACTCTTGCAGAAATAAATGTTATCACATGTGCTTCTGAGTAAGGCTTAAAGATTAGAACATATGAGAGAGTATAAGGAAATTTAGTGTAAAAATCCTCCTCAACAAATGGGGGGTAAAGGCCTATTTATAATACCGGGACATACTTATTAGTCGCGCAAAAAACAGTTCAAGTGATGGGTTCTGACACTATGATGTATCAAAAAGTGGTTAGTCCATGTTTAATGGGTTTGTTGGGCGACAAAGTCGGTTTGTCGTGCGAGAAACACATCTAGGTGAGTTGTTCGTTGTGCTACAAACTCCCTCAAAGCATGCTCTAGTGCGTGGGTGAGTTCTGGACTTGATGTGGACTCTATAAAAGTTTTCTTTTTGGGTTCTTGCGGGGGTTGTTGTGATAAATTTTAATACTCGCAAGCGCACGAATCAATTTATAATATAGCGTATAAGCGAGGTCGATCCCACAGAGACTCAAACAGTATGTTTTAAATTTTGTCTTGTTAATCTTTCACTAATCCCTAATCTAGCCAAGAATAATTGATATGAATCAAAGTAATAAAATAAAATAAATAAAATAAAATAAAGTAGAGCAAGTAAATTAAATTAATAGAACTAAATTAAATACTACTAAGCAAGATAATAAAATTAATTAATTAATTGACTAGGGTTTTGGAATCATATATTTAATATCATCTTCCTTAATATTCATGCGCATAAACTCTACTCTTATCTCGCACTAATTTGGTCTCTCGACTCTATTATATGCAAAAAATAAAATCAATGAAGTCCAATTAATTTATAAAATCCAATTGTAATTCTTCCACAGCCAAACTAATGTATAAAATCAAAACACTCACTATATCCGTCAAAACACACCCTATATCCGCTCTCAACAAATCATAAGGTGAATCCAACAAAAAATAATGAGAATCCAACTTTATTTTTTATCAATTAAAATCGGCATCTAATAGGAAGAATTGTATTTAAAATTAAAGCATTAAACTGGTAGAGTCAATTGGCATGAACACGTGCAAGGGAATCAATTAAATATACTCATCCTAACCCTAGTACAAATTTACGCTAGCATGATAAAAATTAAATAATAATAAATAAGATTGAAAGAAAACTTACTTGGCATTAATTAAATTGAAGAATAAATATAAATTCCAAATCTTGAAAATCTTCCACAAAACAAAACAAAACTAAACTAAAAAATAAATAAAGGAAAAAGAAAGAAAAGAATATCGGCAATGTGTTACTGCTGCCGCTGCTCTTCATCTAAATATATAAGCCTCAATGTATTTCTTAGTGGGCTTAGGTTTATAATTGGCAATGGGCTTAAATAAATTAGGCTTGGTCCAATTCTTTGACAAGTGGGTTGACATTTGGTGACTGAGCTTTTAATGGCTGGTGAGTGTGGGCTTGGGCCTATTAATTTGAATACACTTGAATTTTCGCCCATTTACGCTGCTGCTCTTGCGTCGCAATTTCGGACCTTGAGATGGATGAATTAGAAAAAGTTCTGAACTGAAAAGTTGTAGCTCTCGAAATTCTCTTCAATTTAGGCTCAAGAATCTCATTATTTGGAGTTCCGAGTAAAAAGATATGCATCCAGAAGTATTGAGCACTTTTAGGTGTCTTCATAAGCTTTAATTTCTCTATTTTTTCTATCTTCTTCAAATCTTTTCTAACACCTGAAAAATATAAAAAATATAAATATTAGTAATAATATATGCTCTTCAAATTATAAATTAACATAATATATTATACCAATTCTTTGGTACATCAGGGGTCGCAAATTGGAGTGTCTATACTGATTAACACAAAAAGGCCTGATGACTCTGAGCCGTTCTAGCTACCAAGATTTTTGAACATGAGAAGCTCGCTACCAAGTGGGAAGGTCCATATGTGGTCACCAAGGCCAGCAGACCTGGCACCTACTGCCTAAGGACCATGGATGGCATGGAGCTCATGAGACCATAGAACATAAAGCACCTCAAGAGATACTATCCTTGAAAAGAAACACTATGTACTTTTGTAATGGCTACTCCCAAAGAAAAATATATATTAAATGTTTTTTACTTTGGTATTTCACTACTTACAAAGTACACTCTGTAAAAACCCTTTCACAAAGAGGTCGGTTTAGTAAGTGCACAGCTCGTAAAACACACTTACACTCTGCCAAAACCCTCTCAAAAAGAGGTTGGTTCCATAACTGAAGAGGTTTGGCAATGACTGAGAAAACTGTCAAAATTTGCCTAAATCAAAAGGGGGTACGACTCTATTATAGACTTAGCCAAATATAACAAGTTTTCCTTTTAAAACATCGGAGACTTAAAAAAATTCCTATCACCATATTGGTCAGTCACCAAGCATAAAAGGTCCTTATGATAGGCCTACAGAGAACTGAAAAATTCCACTTACAAAGAGGCCAGCGTAGTAATTGTCTAGCTCATTTAGCACACTTACACTCTGAGGAGTCAAACCAACATTTGAGAATTATCTAATGAACTTTGCCTAAAGTCTAGGGGGCACAACTCTTACAGACTTAACTAAAGTAACAAGAATTCCATTTGTAGTAAGCGACCCAATATAACCAGTTTAACAAGTTAAATAGGTCATTAACCTCTTGAAAAATGGTAAAGACCTCTCTTGAGGTGAGTTGTACATTTATTTGGCTTAATTCTACTAACCTTTTTTCTATGTTGTGGGGGCATTAGAGTACCACAGGGCTCATTCCATCTAACAATACAACTTAGACAAAAGTAAATATAAGAATTAAAGCAAAATAAGATAGACAAAATTTCAAAGCAAGAATTTTCAAAAATTGTTCATTTAATTGATAAGGGGGGCAATTACAAAGGTCCTAGAACTTCTATACAAAGGATAAAGAGCCCTAAATTATATACTAGCCATCCTCATCAACATCTTCTCCACTAGCCCTTGAAGGAGAAGATTCGCCCATCTCCCACTTTGTCAACACATCATGCTCTTCTACCTTGATCAACTGCAACATTACAAGGGCATCAGAGCGTTTCTTAGATATCTTGGCCTCCAGCTTTAGGGTCAAATCTATCTTTATGAGGACTTCGAGGCTCTCGAGATCTTCAAGCTACTGAAGGGCTAGCTCCTTGCACTTATAAAAACTAGTCATAAAGGAGTCGAAAATAATCATCAAATGGCCATTAGCACTACAAAAGTCTTCAACAACTTGAGCCTTTAATGCAGGAATGAACTCTTTTAGCTCATTCAACTCTTTCTCCAAGTCAGAGAGTTGGGCCCGAGCGGCTTCTTGATAATCGTAGAAAGTCAACAGCTCAAGTTCCTTGGCCGATAATTGAGCCCACGGTCCCTCAAGGCTGCCTCAACATTTTCTCCTCCATTGCACTCTAATTATGCGGCCCTTTAAGCCGCCTCCAAAGTAGAATTAGCAGCTTAGAGGTTTCTCTTAACATTGATCAACGCGGATTTAAAACTAAAGACCTCCTGCTTTGTAGCCTCATGTTCTTCCCCTAAGGTTTTATAGGTGGACTTCAGTTAGCTGACCATGTTGTTGAAATTGTCCACCTTGCCCTTTAAGCCCTCAATCTCAGATAAAACGTTGGTGACTTGCTCCAACACGACTCTCTTGTCCTCCTTTGCCCTTTCTAAGTAGCTCCTGACAACATAAAAATCATTATGCGTCTTTATGAGCTCCTCCTAAAAAGATGAGTTGCCAACAGAGTTAAAGCCCTCTTAGCGAGATAAAGCCTGGAGAAGAAAAGATTTAAGGCCTACCAAAGGACTAATGGGGTAAGTTATACCCAATGAACATGGAAGACAGCATGTATTGATGCCCAAAAGACATGCATGCATACCTGATTCATGTGAAAACTGAAGGAGTTTGCCAGCGAGCTTGTCCCTTTCTCCTTTGCCTGGTTCAGAACTGCTTATCACAAGGGAGGGAGTGAATAGCCCTTCACGAAGAAGCCAGAGCCATCTTGGGAGCTAGATTCTAGCACGGGCTCATCAAGTCCCCTAAGACCATCTGCAGTGCGGTTGTTAAAATCGTAATTTTACCTTTTTTAAACGCGCAGCGCGAATGGTAATTAGTTAAATGAGACGCTAAAATGGTATAGAAATGGTAAAGTTGGAACCCGACAAACATTTCTGACCCGCGATGAAGAGAGTGTCGCGAGGAGCTGACAGACACACACACGATGTTCTGTACATCGTGTGATGTCCAGTCATCATCACACGATGTACATTCCATCGTGTGAGGGTGAGGCCAATTTTGAATTTCAAAAACTTTGCCGTTACCTTTTAACGGATCTTTCAACTTTTAGAAACTATAAATACCCCCCAATATTTTCAAACTTCCACATATTCAACTATAAATAATTTGGTTGTTTTTATTTACTCTTCTTTTCTCATTTAATTGCACCTGCAATTTCTATTTTATATGTATACAAGTTTTATTTTTTTTAATTATGTATAAAAATCGAGGAGCAAATATCCAAATTTTTGAAGATGAAGCTTTATGTCGTGCTTATCTTAATGTAAGTGTTGATCCAATTCAAGGTACTAATCAATCTTTGGATAGCCTGTGGCAAGTGATTATTGTCAAATACCATGAGCAACCCGAAGTTTTACATCGAAGAACACAATCCTCTCTTCAATCGCGATTTTTCGTTATTACTAAAGCTATTGGAGTATATATTTCAAAATTATCGCACGCAATGAATAATGCTGGCAGCGGAACCAACGAAATGGATTGGGTAATTTTATATTTTATGTTATATATAGTAATTGATATTTATAATTTATCTTTAATATATATATATATTTTTAAAATTTTTATATTGTTATAGTCATTATTTTTTTTGAAATTTATTTAACGCAGGTCAGGGAAGCTCAAAGAGCATACCATTTAGAAAATGGTAAAGCTTTTAATTTCGATCATTGTTATCAAATTTTGAAAGAGCACCAAAAATTTAGTTTGAAAACAACATCTTCAAACAGTCAACACTCCCGCTATGGTCCATCTGAAGATAGCATTGGTTCTTCGATTAACATAGGAGACGATTCTTCACCGATTACCATTGAAGGCCCTGATGCAAACCGACCAATAGGAAGAAATGCAGCAAAGTTAGACAAAAAAAGAAAGGGAAAAGCTAAATTATTAGCTTCTGAAAGGGCCGAATTAGAGAGATCCGAAGCATTTAATAAAATGTACGAAGAAAAGGTTGCATTGAATGCAAAAGCTAATGAAGAAATGCGTCTTCATATGTCTCGTTTAGAAAATTTTCGAGAAGAAGACAGACAAAGAAATATCCGTGAGGAGGCAAGACGAAACAGAGAAGTAGAACTAGCTGAAGAAAATGCATTAATGTCAATGGATTTAACGCGTATGAGTGACCAACAACGGGAGTTGTACAATTACCGTCTTCAAGAATTCCTAAATCGAAGACGCCAACAATCAGAGCAAAACTATCCGGGCAATCAATACTTCTGAGTTGTATTTTTAATAAATTAATTTTATGGTTTTATGGATGTTATCTTAATATTTTTAAATTTTCGAATGCGGTTGTAATTTATGCTTGTATTGCACTTTTATTTTAATGTAATATGCTTTTTATATGCAATGATTAATTATTTTATTTTTGGTTTGCATTGTTGTTTTAAAAGATAACGAATTCCATTTCGTACAGAACAAAACACCATACATAATACAATATTCTTAAAACATTTATATAATATTGATCCCAACATTATATAAAATTATACATAATTATGAGTTATCTTCGTCGGATGAAGAAACATCATCTGGATATGTTTTAGACTCCTCAATTTCATATTCTTCAAACGCGTGATCTTCCCAATCTCGAGGGCAAATATCCTCATTAAATACTAAACCTGGATTTATACGCCTCAGTTGATCCTGGTGTTCTGCGACCCTTCTACATTCTTCGGCTCGTCGTTGTAGAAGTACAAAAATTGATGTCCGAGCGGCTAAAGAAGGTAGTAACCGATACCTAGGATCGAATTCTGGATTTTCCAACAAAGTTGAGAATAACTCTGTTGGGACATACTGCCAGAAATGTTTGTCTCGCCACTCTCCTCCCCCTCCTCTATACAGTTTTAGTTTTTTTTTAACCCAGCGAGACAGATGTGTCTTCCAAAGGTTTTTTGTTGCAAATACATGTGGACTTATTCTACCACCGTCTTCATAAGTTGCTATTATTTCTCTCCATTTTTCTTCTATTCTCTCATCCATACTGATTACTTATTTTTCACCTAACAAGATGGACAATTGTGAGAATAAATCAGTAAATGCCATCTTTATTTATAGAATGAAATATCCTAGCAAAGACAAGAGGATAAGAAATCCGACAAGAAATCTAATGGGATAAGAAAATCTAGGAAAAATCCATTAAAAAGATATGAACATCTCCCGAGGTGTTTACAAAGTTCAAAAGGACAAGAAAATCTCTGACAAATATATTTTCTCTGATAAGTAATTTTTAAAAAATGTACGAGTATAGTATCTATACATTAAAAGCATTAACCATTTATGTATGAGTATCTATACATTTTTATATGATTGAGTAGTTGTTAAAAAGAAAAACAGTACATTACAATGTTATTAATTCACATTATTAAGAAATACAATAAATTAAAATATGTGCAACTCACATAATAAAAAAGAGAAAACATTAAAATATGATTAACTCACATAATAAAAAAGATAAAACATTAAAATACGATAGAAAATACATTTTTTAAATATAAATTACAATGGAATAAATAAAAGAAGTTCTCCTCACAACCACACTAGATATAAAAAACACACAAAATTACGATTCAGAATGAATTGCCCATATGTGTTCTACTAAATCTGCACGCAAACGATTGTGCGTGCTAGAATTTGTCATCTCATTACGACGATGCATGTAATTATTAAATACCACCGTAGGATCTCGCTGTAACGGTGGAAATTCTTCAATTTGATCGTACTCACACTCCCAATCTATTCTCCTTTCATCATCTATAATCATGTTGTGCAATATTATACATGATTGCATTATGCTGCTTAGCGCTGCTTCGTTCCATAATCTACCGGGTTGCCTTATGATAGCGAATCGGGCTTGTAGAATTCCGAATGCCCGTTCTACGTCCTTTCTAACACTCTCTTGTGTGGCTGAAAATACTTTCTCTTTCTCTGAATTAGGCCTTTTCATACTTTTGACAATAGTGGCGTAGCTCGGGTATATACCGTCAGCCAAATAATATCCCATACTATACACATTGCCATTTATTTCATAGTTGACGGGTGGAGATCTACCATGTAATAGATCTTCGAAAACATTTGATCTCGCCAAAACGTTCAGATCATTATTCGCACCTGGCATACCAAAATATGAATTCCATATCCAAGTGTCGTATGAGGCAACAGCTTCTAATATTATTGTTGGCGTGTGCTTGTGACCACGATATGATCCTTGCCACGCAACTGGGCAATTCTTCCACGTCCAATGCATGCAATCAATACTTCCAAGCATCCCAGGAAATCCACGAGCTGAATTTTCAGTAGAAAGACGCTGTACATCTGTTGTTGTAGGTGCTCTCAGGTACTCACTGCCAAATACATTAATAATAGCATTACAAAAACGTTTTAATGATGCTATCGAAGTTGACTCACCTATTGCAAGGTATTCTCCCCATATATCGGCGCATACCCCATAACACATATGTCGAAGTGCTGCAATAATTTTTTGGTGGGAGGACAAACCGAGACGGCCTAAACCATCAGGTTTTTGAACGAAATAGTAATCGTAGTTCGACACGGCTTCAAGAATGCGGTTGAATAGTGGCCGTCGCATTCGAAATCTGCGCCAAAAATCTGATTCAGGATAAACAGGATTTTCAGCAAAATACTCTTTCCAAAGCCTTGAATGAGCAGCCTGTCTTTCTCGATATTTATATATTTTTATAGATACTTCAGTCATTTCCAAAGTATTAATATTAGATATAGCATTTTGCCTCCTCATTTCATTATATGCGTGTGCTTCATCATCATCATCTTCATTTAACTTTGCCATTTGTTGAAATAACAAAATGATTTCTTCATCTACTGTATTTTGCCCATAAAAATCTCTTGAACTGGAAGTAGACATAAAATCTCTGACAAAATTTATAAGAAAGTAATGGTATTTGAAAAGATAAACGGATAAATTGTGTTGTAGAATTTAGTTTGATAGAGTTGTATGATTTATAGAAGATGGTCTATATAATTCATTGTAGGTGGCATGGACACCAGAAATCAATAAAAAAAATTTGTCAGACTGACATTATTCGTTTCTTCATTTTTACGCAAAAGGATAATTATCAGAAGAGTCATTTATTTCAAAAGTACAGCTTCATCACGCAAAAGATAATTGATATTTTGGCCTGACAGTATTAAAATCTTTCCATATATTTCAGTCTGACAGTATTCAAATCTTTACCACGCGGGTGGACAGCTTTTCCAATTGAGTAGCTGTCTGAACGGAAATAGACAAAAGCAATTATATATATATACAATATTATGTTTTAGACCCTGAACTTTTTAATAGTTTATATTTTGACCCCTTTCATTTGACGGGTTCAGTGGAACCAAAGTTATAAAAGTGCTTATGTACTTGATACATTATTCTTATATATACATACTAAAATAATTATATATATATATATATGTACTTCATACATTATTCTTATATATACATACTAATATATATATATATATATATATTTGTATGATACATTATTCTTATATATACATACTAAAATAATATATATATACTTGATACATCATTATTATATATACATACTATTTAATAGTTTACTTGATATTATTTAATAGTTTTACTTGATATTATTTACTTGATATTATTTAATAGTTTTATACATACTAAATTTTTAATAGTTTATGTTTTCCTCTTTGTTAATTTTTTTTTTTTTTAAATATACTATATATATAAACGATATGTACATAATTAAAACAGTGTGCACAATTAACTTGCAATATTTGACATAATACATAAATTGTTTGAACAATATTTAAACAACTTACAACACTAAATAGCAAAATTACAATGACATACTTAAATAACATAATATAACTAATTATCATCAAGGCCAGGCCATTGTGAATATGATTGGGAGTTCTCCTCGCGCAACCGTTCTATCTCGGTGTCTTTTTCCCTTATTTGACGATCTTTTTCCTTCAATTGTTGTGCCATTTCACTCGAATGTATGAATAATTGATGTTTTAATTCATTTGCACAATTCATTGCGTCTATGTAAAGATTTCGCCATACACCACGCGACTGCGTCATAGCTGGTGGGGCCTCAATTGAAGGTTTATCTCGTGGCAAAGATAATTGAATTGTTTCACAATTTGAAGTACAAATGGTATAACTCCAATCAGGACCGACCGGTTGTGACGAGGAAGAACCACCTTGACTGTTATAAACCCCTCCTACCACCTCTTGTGGCGTACATGGCATTTCAACATCATGGCCTACCAATGCCGCATATCCAACAACGTCAATATTAATCCCTCTACCGATTGGTGGTAATGAAGGTCCGCCAGAAACATATTTTCAATATTCATCATAAAGTTCTTTCGTCGCTTCAGAAAGGAACATAGTACATGGATCCCAACCATATTGAGCATAATGATTAAAAACATCTCGAGGGATCTTTGCCATCTTAACCGGAGGATCGTTAGGAATCGCAATTCCTCCAAAAATTTGCCGGTAGCACCGTTCGCCCAAATACCATTGTCCTTGGATTTGGGGATCGAGTAACAAATACCTACATCGTGAAAGGTGTAATGAAATTTGTTGAATCGGAAATTGCATTGCCAAATCATTTGTGTAGGGTTGCCAAATAATAGATTGCATTGAACGCATCTCCAATTGTTGGTCCGCAATATCGAGATTGAACCTGACTGAATTTTTTGCAGTCTCAACATTTTCCAAACTCCATCGATGAATTCTAGGCCAAAGTAGAGGTGCTCCGGTTGTAAACCGCGGACATTGAGTTGCCATGTACTCATAGAAAAAGAACTGCATTGTATTAAAAATATTATTACAATACGTAAATACAAATAGAAATAGAGTATTAAAAAAATGAGTGGCAGAAGTCCTATTTGAAACGAAATATGTACCTCAATTGGCTGCCAAAAAAAATTTAAGCTTTTAATTAACCTTCGAGATGCAACATCAAGACCTGAATACATTCTTGCCAAAATAGCTGATCCCCAGTCGTAGCGGCTAATATTTTCGATATCAATGACATAGTTTGCCCAAAATATTGGGCAACTACTATTGCTGTTGGGAAAAAAAACATACCCTAAAATATAAAATATGAATAATCTAGCTACACCATCAGCCCCAATAGCTTCTATTATATCGTCACTTCCAAGATATGCGGCGATAAAAGAACCTTTTACTGCTCCAGAATCTATTTCATCTAAAAAATATGGGAAATAAGTAGCTAATATCCCGTTTTCAGCCGTCAATGTCGAATCCTCATTTACTTGAGGAAGCGGTAATTTGTCACCCCCAATGGGAATTCCTATTAAAAAAATAAATTATAATATATTTAATTAAATTTATTATATTAATATATAAATAGAATAAATTTAATTTTTAAACATAGTAAATATGTGTTGTATGTATACAAAGTTAATATGTGTACCTGTTAACATGGTGAAATCAAGTGGTGTGAAACCTAACTCACATGTAGGTAGGTGAAATGTATGGGTGGTGTCCCACCAACGTCGACAGCACGCTTCAACTACAGTACGATCGGAATTTGGCATTTGTCGTTTAAATAAATTACACAAGCCAGAATTATCAAGCAACATTTCTACATCTGGATCTCGTGATAGCCTTTTATATATTCCACTTGCCTGGTGCCAGGTTGACCTTATGTAGAATAAACTACCTTCAGCTGTTCTCTTCATTCTCGAAATATATTTTCCATTATCAACAACCCTTCTATAATTAGCAAAGGGAGAAGATGAACTTGATGGCTGGGTAGTAGGAGTTTCATTATTATCAACTTGAGAACGACGTTCGGTTGATCTCCGTCTTGCAGAACTAGGCCTAGCAGTAGATGTACCAGACCCACCTTCATCGAAAGGACTCGAGATACTAGTTCTCCCGAAAAATCTTTGAATTTTTTTCATTATGCTGAAAATAAATAATATAATTTATATTAATCAAGGGTAATTTTGTATAAGAGAATTATTGATTATTGATGAGAAATGCTATCACAGTTATTGCAAAAAAATTGTGGCAAAATTTTACTTAGAATATAAACTTTTTTCTTATCAAGTGCCATAAAATATTTTTGATTATTTAAATTTTTGAAAGAGTTAAATTTATTTTTTGTAAAATAAAAATAATTTCAAATACAAAACAGAATAATGAAATGAGGAAAAATATTTTTTTACAGAGATAATTTATTTCATTATACGTGTTAAGGAACCTTTCATACTATTAAGTGATAATAGGATGTTATTTATACAAACTAATTAACTTACATAAGTGTTCTAATATTAAAGTCTTAAATTGACCAATACAAATTAATTATAGACAAATATATTAAACAAATAAACAATAATAAGCAAATACACTCGTAAAAAAATCAAAAACAAAACTAAATAGTTGAAAATTTTTGATTTTATTCCTTTTGAAGTTCCTTTTTTTTCATTAGACATGATAATGTGATGCTATATTTAACGCACAAATTATTTATCATATAAATAATGATATTAAAGAAATACATTGAGTAAAGTTAATTAATTATAAACATATATGTATGAGCCGTTATTAGCAGATTAATTATAAACATATAGTTAATTAATTAAATTATTTATAAACATATATAATAATATTAAGTAGATAAATAATAAAATTAATTCAAGAAATTGTACCTTGGTCTAGTAGCAAAAATATCCACGCGGGTATTCCACCTTGGTTATTTATTTCATGAATTTGTGGGTCTGTATGTATGAGATGTAAATAAACATATATGTATGAGAGATGGATGAAATGTAAACATTGAAGTGCTAATGTATAAATAGGAAAAAATAGTGCCGTTAAAAGGGAAATAGCCGTTGGGGTAGCCGTTAGTAGCAGCAACGGCACGATGGAGAGAGTATCGTGGGGGTGGGAATCTCACGATGTTCTGTACATCGTGAGATAGGGACGTGGCGTTTTCCCCATTCTGCGCTGCAGGCGAGTATATGTTAACTTTGTATTTTTAGCCTACCATTTAGCAAGTGCGTTGCAGATGGTCTAAGGAAGAAGATCTGGTCAGGGGCGAACTTAGCCCCTATTATGACCTCGCCTTTTTCCTCCATTTCAGGTTCTCCCTCGACTCCAAGGCCTTTTGTTGTATGGACTTCGATTGCTAGCTTTTGGGACCCCTCTTCTCTCCAGAGCTGTCTTTTCTGGGCTGAGGAGATGGAGGCCAAAAAAAAGGACCAAGGTTATTAATAAAGCTCAAAAGTCCTTGTGCTCTAAGAAAGAATAAAGGAAAACAGAGATGTACTCCATTGGATCACCCAGGGACTTTTCGAATGGGAGCCACCTCTAAAACAGTGTCTCCGGGTGAGCTATATCGATTTTGTTTTGGGACCTCCTCCTGTTGAGCACCACCTTCAGCCCCAGACCCCTCTAGAGCCTTCCAGAGCCCTGATCACTTCCTCTCTGCTGGACAGTCTTCGAAGCCTTTAGGCCTGGGTTGTTGCACTCAGAGGGCGTCAGCACAACCAGTGCAGAGAGGTCCTCCATTGTTAGGATGTTTTTATCTGAGTTGGAAGGTCTAGGGCCCAGCCTATGCCTCCATAGCATCCTGGTGCGTTGATATCGGTGCAATGCTTCAAAAAGAAGTCCTTGGTGTCTTCAATCCAAGGTGAATTCACCCACTCAAGTCATTTTTCTTTGACTATAAAAGAAAAGTAAGAGAATGAGGTCAGACACTGAGCTAATAAAAAGGGAAAGACTGATGAACACAAAATGGAATAAAGAGAAACTTACTGATATATTATGGTTCCGAAAACTAGCGCTTGAGGTCATGAATGTTGGGGTACCTAAAATCATGCTCCCGATCCTCATCCAAAACAAAAAAGAATCATTTTTTCCAGTGGGGTATACTGTCGGGGAGGCCATGGATAATTTTTGAAGCCCATAGCCTAGAAGGGCAACTGAGAACTCATTTATTCTTCCCACCACTATCCTTGGGTTGGAAGAGGGTAATGAACACCTATATCGTTATGTTGTGGCTCCCCACAGAAATGGCCCCAAATTTCATCACCGATCCTATCAGGTAAGAGCATATGTTAGGGCTGACCTAGGTTGGAGCAAGGTCCATGGCCACTAATAATTCCCTTATGTGGTCATCCATTGGAACCTCAACCCATGCGCGAACGCCAACACATAAAAGCAAACCTCTCCTGTCCTGTATTAACAAGCTCTCTTCTCGTGACCTGGAGCTCTAATCCTAATTAAGTCAGAAATTTGGTATCATGTCCTTAGGTTTGGAATGTTAGAAAGGGAGAAGGTCGAAGGAATGCGGAAGATGGCAAGGCAGCTGAGCTACTCCGAATACTTCTTAAAATCCCTAGTGTTGTCCCACATGTTAGCGGGAAGGCAAATGTGGGCTACTTCTCCCTCGCTATCCAAGATTTCGATGGACCTTACTTCGGCAAGTGGATTTATGATGTTCCCCATAGGGGAACTCTGCTTTATGTTAAAAGGGATCACTTAGTTCGGACCTTGACTGGTAAAATGCTTCATGAGTGATGTTAAGGTGTGAAGGAGATTGGATATATGGCACGAATTTAGGAATAAGCCTAATGAAGTCCTCTAGTGGAACACTTGAAAACCTCTTAAAAAGTTCTCTGGTGGAGTTCCGTAGGCTAGGTTAGCAAAGAATGAAGTAACCAAGGGTTTCTGAGGTCTAAAACGCCTAAGGTTTAAGAGGACAAGAGATGAAAAGTGGATAGTAAAAATTTTCTTCAAGGCAAGGAGGTCTAAGAGAAGCTAATTGTCCCTTCAAAAGTTGTCCACTCAGGAAATCCACTGCCGCACACTCGCACATTTTTCAAGGAATACGGAATGGACAGACACAATATCCCCCAAAAGACATCAGTTCCATTAAAGAGCTTGAAATTATGGCTACAGTACATGGGACAAGGTCTGTGATTTGAATGTTCAATTTTTCCCGCCAAGATCTATGAGAACATCGAGCTCGGTCACTAGCCAAGAAGTTCGTTCTCCCTATCGCTCATCTGACCGAGCTCCCTTAGACTCCAAGAAGAAAACTTATCCACCCCAGTCAGCTCTTCCTACTTAAATGGCAAGGATAGGGGCAATTGATGGCATAAAATATTAATTTCCCCTAGTGGACCAACCATGAACAGACACATGGATATTATCACCGAGGTAAAGAAGAAGGGCTGGAAGGTCTACTCCCAGGTCTGCACCCAGAAGGAGCTCTTGAAAATGTGAGAAAGAAATCCCTTGTGCAATTATAGTCATAAATCTATGAAGCCTGACCTCCAAAGCTCCCCTGCTGAGCTGAGGTCGACGATGCCGAACCACTATGTTAGAGTGGTTGACAAAAGTATGGAAGATTGCCGCCTATCCTGCAGCAAGCACAAAACCTCCCTCGCCTTCATTAAATCCATAAAAACTACATTTAATGCATCAGAATCCATAGAAAAACAACGTTAGAATTGGTGGAGATGAGTGATGGCCTTGGACCTGCTCCATAGAGCTCCCTCCACACGACTCCTCTCTATTATATATATAGGGGGGCATTTACTTCTCTCAAAGAAAAAGTAATCAAGCAGAAAATAGTTAGCAACTAAGAAAGACTTGGACAACCAAGCTTTTATCACAAGAGAGTCAAGGAGATAGAGCTAAAAAGCCCACGACAGAGCTCCTAGTATAGAGAGTTTAGAACTCATGTGACTTAGTAATACCTTTGTTGTAATCTTGTAAAGTTAGAATAGCTACGCATACTTTGTAAACTTGTAACACAAACTCAGTTATCATAATACAAAGCAGCTCGAGCTATTACCTCTATTCACCAGAGGGAGATTAACCCATATCATCTCTACATCTTTGACTTCCTTGGCTCATTTCTTTATTATTCAAATTATTTAACCAATTATTTGACTGTGTAGTCGAAACCAACTTACTCTAATTTTTTTCACAAATAATTTTATATTAAAAAAATGAAAATAGAGTTATTGAATGTACTAAATATGTCAGATTTAGCATAGATTG
The DNA here is from genome assembly GCA_021464415.1 of Lonicera japonica. Taxonomy (NCBI): domain Eukaryota; kingdom Viridiplantae; phylum Streptophyta; class Magnoliopsida; order Dipsacales; family Caprifoliaceae; genus Lonicera; species Lonicera japonica. Next base: position 28,766 of record JAKCWG010000510.1, read on the forward strand.
GGTGTTTGATCATTTTACTTGTACCAAGACCCTTTTTTCTAATATTTAAATTTTTTCAGCTCCAAAAATAATTAATAAACAATTCAACCAAATAAATTCACCACTATTTTACATTTTTACCCCTCCCTCTTTCCATCTCTTCTCTCTCTTTGTGCTAGGTGCCCACGGAAATAATTTTTTTTTTTTTAACACATGAACACGGAAATAATTCAAGATATTAATGTTTTAACCTCCACTGATCTAGCTCTTCCTTTTTTTGTTTTTTTCCTTTCTTTTTTTTATATTATCCTAATCTCTACTATAAAAAAAGAAGAAAAAAAACGTTAAACTATTCTACCTTTTTCATATTACAAGTTAAACTATTCGTTGAATATTGAGTGTGTGATTTCTTAATAGTTTAATACAAGTTCTTCCTCTTTCAGGTGCAAGAGAGTGGTAAAAGGTTAATTATTGGGTTTTTTCTTGGGGAGAATTTTTATTTTTTTTTAATGGATAAAAATAAATGGTTGTGGAAATTGAAGGATTGTGGAACATGTTTATTGTGTTATCTAGTTGTAACCAATAGGAAATAAGGTAGGTTAGGGGTGGTAGGAATTTATAATTTACAAAGACTTCAATGAAGGTAGTAGGAATTTATTTATTTACTTTTTTTAATTTTTATTTTATTCTTATTGTAAGGCTTTTAGTATTTGTCGTAAATAATGTAAAATTTTAAAATTAAATTTAAGGGCACTTAATATATCGTTTATATATATATATATATATTTTTAATAAGTGATGACACTTTTTAGAATATTATAATATACTTTTAGAATGTCAATTTTATATACACATATATTTATTTTTATTTATAGCAAATCTCATAATATTATATGGTGAAAGTGATATTCCAAAATTTGTGAAGTTTTATTATTTGACTTGTAGTAAAAATCAAACTTTAGTTTGTCCCTACTTAATCATAAAACTACTATGAAAAACATGCGGCAAAAAATTATATATATATTTAGTTTTGCTAGTATATATCATGTCAGATTAGAATATGGTATAATAAAAAAGAGCGGTGTCATTTATACCTTCCATTTCTGTCATAAACACCACCCTTTTTACAAACACCTTCAAAGGTAAATTTCTAATCACTAACACCCTCTAAGACTTGCCTAATGAGAGGTGAGTGCAGATACACACACTCATCCCACTTGGAAAGAATTTATTTGTAATAACTCGCCTAACATCAGACAATAGATTATTGGAGTGTTTTTCAAATAAGACCCGCCTAATGAGAAGTGAGTGCACTTACATAAACTCGACTTACATGAGGAGAATGTGTTGCTAAACACTCACCTAACATTAGACAATGGACGGTGGTGTTTGTGACAAATAAGGTGGTGTTAAAATGTGTTTTTAATTAAATTTTAAAGAGGGTATTTGTGACAAATTTGTAGGGTGTAAATAATACCACCCTAAAACACAGTTGTTTGTGCGGTTGTCCTAAGAGTATTTCTAATAAACTTTTGTATCTTTGTTTTGTCTAAAATGGAATGCATTCCCATTTTATAATGCTACATCAATTTTCTTTTTTCATTTTTTAAATAAAATTAGAAAATGTAATAATTTAAAATATAAAATATGGATATTAAAAAATTATATATTTGAAATATACTCATCAATACCTACAAAAAAAGATCTATTATGACCGTAAAATTATTTATAGAAAAAATAATAAAATATTGTTTAACTTGATAGTTATTGTAGCAGATTTTTTTACGCGTTCAAGTTTTATGTAAAAAGTGATTGACACATGATTTATAAGTTTATTTTTCTACTACCACTAGAGATGCCATGTAGATTGTTTAAGATAATTCAAAGTCATCAGAATTGCGATCGTTTTTTGCCGTGATTTTCTTATTTGTTGTAAATTTCATCGTGTGCTACCTCTAATTTTAATATGGTTGCTTTAGAAAAGAAATTATCAACTCAAATAATATATATATTTCTGAATTAAATGAAGAAACAATATCATCATAATTACAGTCGCAAACCCAACAACCCTCACGCTGTTGTTTTGGTCCCAATATAATAAATACAAATTAAATACTGATGCACCAGCCTTTTACCCACAGCGCTATATATATATACACGCATTTCTGCCAAAAGAAGAGCATTCCATCTTCCATTTCTTCTCATTAATCTCTGCTCTCTTCTAATAATCCTTTAATTTAGTTGGTTCAACCCCTTTCCCTCTTTTTCAAAGATCTCAAAGATTCAACTTTAATTTTATTGTTATCCAAATCGTCTCAGTTATGGCTAGTTCATCATCGGTCGAACAAATTGAATTACTCAATACAACACAAGATGCGTACAATGGAGTCATTGTGGACATGAAGGATCCTATGGATTCAAATGTATTTGCTACCTTGTTGAAAGCATCGATTTCCCAGTGGAGGCAACAGGGAAAGAAAGGTGTTTGGCTTAAGTTACCCATTGAGCTTGCAAATCTGGTTGAAGCAGCGGTACAGGAAGGATTTTGGTATCATCACGCCGAGGCAACACACTTGATGCTTGTACATTGGATTCCGAAAACTCCTCATAATATCCCCGCAAATGCTTCACATAGAGTCGGTATTGCTGCTTTTGTCATGAACGACAAAGGGGAGGTTTTGGTAGTCCAAGAAAATAATGGCACATTCAAAGGCACAGGCGTGTGGAAGTTCCCTACCGGAGTGGTTGATGAAGGTGAGGATATATGTGCGGGTGCAATCCGAGAAGTGAAAGAAGAGACGGGGATTGATGTTGAATTTGTGGAATTACTCGCTTTCAGGCAAAGCCACAACTCATTTTTCAGCAAGTCAGATTTGATGTTTGTATGTATGCTGAGGCCACTATCCTTTAAAATCCAAATACAAAACTCGGAGCTTGCAGCAGCTCTGTGGATGTCACTAGACGAATACGCAGTCCAACCCTATGTACAAAAACGCGAGCAGTTCAAATATATCGCGAAGATATGCTCAGCGAAGAAAGATAGTAACTATATTGGATTTTCTACGGTGGCACTTACTTCAAGTTTTTCTTCTAAGAAGAACTATTTGTATTGCAACAATCACAACTAGAGGCTGTGAAGAGTTATAACACATTTTAAAGACACAACCTTGAAGGATAGCTTAGTAAATTTATATACTTTACAAAAAAAATATTCATTTCCATTCGAATAAAAAGTTCACATTTAATTATATATTTCCAGATATTGTACATATGTAATATTTCAAGAAATTCTTTATATATATACATATTTCTTTTCTTTTCTTTTTTGGAACAAATTAGAGTAAACAACATATTTGACAAAATCTTAATCAATTGCAAATCACATTTTGAAGCTGCCTTGTCCGAATAGCAAGATCCATAGTGCAATTCATGTTAACAAATTTATTCTTCTCCATAAAAAACATTATAGTCACCCTCCCTCTCAATCTCGACCGCGTAGTCAATGGCAAAATCCCAGAATTAATATCATTTGCTAGCTGCGAATTGCTCGAAATATTATTGGATGAGAGGTCAACTATAACATTAAACATCCCAGTGGATCGCCATTTAGCTCTCCCCCTTTCAACAACACCCTCGCCAACCTTTGTGTCCCTATAGTAAAAGTCAACCGTGGTGTTATCGTACTTGAATTGACCAAAATTCATGTTCTTGACTCCTGTTTCAGTAACCACCCGCATGCTAAAAGACGGTGTTGATTGCACATCGAAAGTCGCGACGCTGGCAGAGCTGACACGGAATTTTGGAGTTTTGGACTTCATAACTGTGAGAGCAAACAAAGTTATGATAGATGTTTGAAACACTGCAAAGATAATCGCGTATACCATAATCTTCATGTGCTTCTTAAAGATTTAGCTCTGTATAGGAATTTTATTTCTATTAGGTTTTATATTGTCCAATTCTTAATTGGTTTTGTATTGTCCAAATCCTAATTGGATTTGTATTATCCATTTTGTAATAGGATTTGGCTTGTGCAATCATAGACCATAGGATTTATACTCTATAAATAGACCCCTTGTCATAGGGTTTATCTATGAGTTATGTTATATTGTTTACTAGCTAGATTAGAGAGTATATTTGAGAGATAATATTGAGAGTTTTAATTGGTGGCTAGGGTTTGTTTTGTGCGTTGTACTCAGAATTGATCTCATCAATAATAGCTATCACCTGGTGGATTAGTGGCGGTTTTGCCGACACCACCTAATTGCTTGTGTGCTTGTTTAGTTGTTTTCTTCTTTCATCTCTTGCTTATCATATTACCTGAATACCATTGGTGCTTGTTTCTTTAATTATTGTACGCATAATTGTCCGATCGGTCCTACGCTTGTGCTAAGGCTTGTTTTAGCGGTATCTTAGCACAACAATTTGGTATCAGAGGAAGGTTTATTCCTTGGGATAATTGTGTCATAATTAGAAATGTCTACTGGTGGTGCATTGGAAGGGAGTGCCAAGGCAGCAGATATACCACCTTTAAAGGGGGCGTCTGCTCCTAAGGTGACGGCTGCGGTCAAATTCGATATAGAGAGATTTGACGGGAAGAAGACGGATTTTGCGATGTGGCAGTGTCAGATGTCCGACACCCTTGTCCAACAAAGTTTGCACAGAGCATTGTTAGGAAATAAAGCTAAGCCCGATGAGTGGTCCGACGCCGATTGGGCTGAGTACGATAGGTAGGCATGTAGTACAATTCGTTTACACCTTGCTCCAAACGTGATGTACTATGTGATGCGTGAAACATCTGCCTCGGTAATTTGGAAGAAGTTCGAGGATCAGTATATGACGAATAGTATCGAGAATCGTCTGTACTTGAAAAAGAAGCTATTCCGATAGGAATTTTCGAGGGGTACATCCATGAACGATCATCTCGACGGGATCAACAAGATAATCTCAGATTTGCAGGGGTTAGACGTCGAGATTGATGATGAGGCAAGGCGATTTTGCTTCTTAATTCGCTCCCGGAATCCTATTATCATCTAACCACCACACTTATTCATGGGAAGGAAAAGGTGACCTACGATTTGGTATCGTCGGCCGTCTTGGCTAATGAAAAACGCTTGAAGGAGAGAGGAGAATTCAACTCAGATGCGCTATTCATTAGGGGGAGAAGCGATGAGAAGAAGCGTGGAAACCTGGGAAAGTCGCTGTCGAAATCTCGGGGACCGGTTGACAAGAGTAAGATAATTTGTCACAAGTGCAAGAAACTTGGACACGTGCGTCGGGAGTGTCTAAATAGAACCAATGGCAGTGGAGAGAATAAAGGTGCGGTGGAGAACGCGAACGCGGTAACGATACCAAAAGATGAGGACTTTGAGAGTATGTTGGTTGTGACTTCTCAGGTTAGCTCTTCGAGCGAGTGGATCTTGGATAGTGGGTGCTCGTATCACATGTGCCCAAACCGGGAATTGTTTCATACCCTTACCGAGGTTGACGGAAGCAAGGTTTGATGGGTAATGACCATGCGTGTAAAACGATGGGGATTGGTACGATCCAACTAAAGATACACGACGGGATAGTACGTACTCTTCGTGATGTCATGTATGTTCCTGATCTGAAAAAAAAATTCATCTCTTTAGGGGTTCTTGATTCCAATGGGTATCGTGTAATACTCGAGGGTGGAAATTTAAAAGTTCTCTCTGGGGCTATGGTTGTGATGCAAGAAAAGAATGAGGGTAATCTCTATTTTCTTCAAGGAAGCACAGTGACTGGGTTTGCTTCGGTTACGACTAAAGAGACTGACACGACGAGATTATGGCATATGCGATTGGGTCATGCTGGGGAGAAGGCTATGACAGTGTTGAGTAAGCAAGGGCTACTTGAGGGTGTGAAAAGCTGCAAACTAGAGTTTTGTGAGCATTGTGTGCTTGGAAAACAGACTCGGGTAAAGTTTGGGACAGCGGTACATTGCACGAAAAGAGCACTTGATTATGTGCATATGGATGTCTGGGGGCCGACAAAGACTCAATCCTTGGGTGAAAATCATTACTTTGTGACTTTTGTTAATGATTACTCAAGGAGAACTTGGGTCTATCTCATGAAGCATAAGGACCAGGTTTTTTATGTGTTCTTAAAGTGGAAGGCAATGGTTGAAAATCAGATTGGTAAAAAAGTTAAAGTGCTCAGGTCAAACAACGGCGGGGAGTACACTTGTGATCCTTTTAAGGATTTCTGCCAACGAGAAGGTATCATTTGCCATTTCACGGTCAAGGGTACATCTCAACAGAATGGAGTAGCAGAGAGGATGAATCATACGCTCCTTGAAAAGGTGCGGTGTATGCTTTCTAACGCCAAATTAGATAAGCGGTTTTGGGCTTAAGCCTTATCCTACGTTACGTTCTTGATTAATCGTTTGCCATGCTCGGGAGTGGAATACAAAACACCTATGGAGGTGTGGACCGGATCTCATGCTAGTTACGACAACATTCACATTTTTGGCTGTCCGGTTTATTATCATGTTCGTGATGAAAAAATTGACCCTAGGGCTCGTAAGGTAATATTTTTAGGCTCTTGTGATGGGGTTAAAGGTTATAAATTGTGATGTCTTCAAAGTAAGAAGATTGTGATTAGTAGGAATGTGACGTTTGACGAGGCGTCTATGCTCAAGACGACCTTGTCGACAAACGGTGGTTCTCCAATTCCGGTTAAAAAGGAGAACAAGGCGAGCGAGATAGTGGTGGAAACGGAAGTGACTACTCCAGTTAATACTCGGGTTACGAATTCGGTGGAGGAGTCCAACGAGAAAAAGACGACTCCTGGTGAGGATTCGGGTCAACAACAAATAATACCGTCTTTGGCTAGTGGAAGGGAGCCTAGGGCTCGATGTGCACCGATTCGATATAGGTATGAAGACATGGTGGCATACGCATTAGTAGGTTACGGGGATGAACCGACTTCGTATCGGGAAGCTATGGATTCTAGCGAGAATGCGAAGTGAAAAGCGGCTATGAAAGATGAGATGGAGTCTCTCCGAAAAAACCAAACTTGGGAACTATGCGATTTGTCGAAGGGGAAGAAACCTATCGGGTGCAAGTGGGTTTTCACTAAGAAAGACAGGGTTCTAGGGTCCGGTGTTCGTTTTAAGGCAATGTTGGTAGCCAAGGGTTATGAGCAAAAGGAAGTGGTGGGTTATAATGAAGTGTTCTCTCCGGTTGTGAAGCACACCTCGATCCGAGCATTGTTGGCTATGGTGGTGGAATTTGATCTCGAACTGGAACAACTCGATGTCAAAACTGCGTTCTTGCATGGGGACCTAGAGGAAGAGATTTATATCTCTCAGCCAGAGGGATTCAAAGTTGTTAGTAAAGAAAATAGTGTGTGCAAACTTCGAAAGTTGTTGTACGGATTGAAGCAGTCCCCGCGTCAATGGTACAAGAGGTTTGACACGTTCATGATCGCGCAGAAGTTTACTCGGAGCGAATTTGATCATTGTGTTTACTTCAAAAGGCTTGAATCTGGCAATTTCATATATTTATTCCTTTACGTTGACGATATGCTCATTGCTTTCCGGAGCTTGGTGGAGATTGACGTATTGAAAGCTCTGTTAAGCAAGGAGTTTGAGATGAAAGATTTAGGTGGAGCGCGAAAAAGTTTGGGGATGGAGATCGTACGAGATAGGAATAGAGGACGATTGTGTCTTACACAAAGTCAATACCTTAAAAAAGTGGTTGCTCGATTCGAGATGGAAAACTCAAAGCCGGTGAGTGTCCCGTTAGCACCGCACTTCAAACTATCAGCAACGATGGCTCCTAGCTCCGAGGAAGAGGTGGAGTACATGGCTCAAGTTCCTTATGCAAGTGCGGTTGGGAGTTTGATGTATGCCATGGTATGCACTCGACCGGACATTGCTCAAGCCGTGAGCATTGTTAGTAGATATATGGCGAACCCTGAAAAACCATATTGGCAAGTCGTTAAGTGGGTTCTACGATATATGCGGGGTACAATGGATAAAGGGTTGGTATTTAAAAAAACTGGAACATCAAATATTGAGGGTTTTGTGGATTCGGATTACGCCGGCGACCTAGACAAGCAGAGATCGACAACGGGTTATGTGTTTACATTGGGTAGCGGTCCGTTGAGTTGGAGGTCGATGATTCAAAGTGTGGTAGCGTTGTCTACCACGGAGGTAGAATATATTGCGGTAATAGAGGCGGTCAAGGAGGCCATATGGCTCCGTGGTTAAGTTAGTGATCTTGGTTTAAAACTGGAAAAAGTGGTGGTGCACTGTGACAGTCAGAGTGCAATTCACTTGGCGAAAAATCAAGTTCATCATGGAAGAACTAAGCATATTGATGTCCGATATCACTTCATTCGGGAAATTATTGAAAACGGTGTTGTAAATCTGGTTAAGATATGCACCAAAGATAATCCGGTAGATATGTTGACAAAGGTTGTCCCGTTGGCCAAGTTTGAGCATTGCTCGACGTTGGTCAATATCCTTCAGTGTTGATTCCCCTTGGGAGCGGTGGTCCTAAGGGACCGGCGAGGGTGATAGTGTCTTATTCAATGATTGGATCATGGTGGAGTGCATTGGGGTCTTGTGGAACATCGCCAAGGTGGAGAATTGAAGATTTGGCTCTGTATAGTAATTTTATTTCTATTAGGTTTTATATTGTCCAATTCTTAATTGGCTTTGTATTGTCCAAATCCTAATTGGATTTGTATTATCCAATTTGTAATATGATTTGGTTTTGTGCAATCCTAGACCATAGGATTTATACTCTATAAATAGACCCCTTGTCATAGGGTTTATCTATGAGTTGTGTTATATTGTTTACTAGCTAGATTAGAGAGTATATTTGAGAGATAATATTGAGAGGTCTAATTGGTGGTTAGGGTTTGTTTTGTGCGTTGTACTCAAAATTGGTCTCATCAATAATAGCTATCACCTGGTGGATTAGTGGCGGTTTTGCTGACACCACCTAATTGCTTGTGTGCTTGGTTAGTTGCTTTCTTCTTTCATCTCTTGCTTATCATATTACCTGAATACCATTGGTGCTTGTTTCTTTAATTATTGTACGCATAATTGTCCGTTCAGTCCTACGCTTGTGCTAAGGCTTGTTCTAACGGTATATTAGCACAACACTTCTTGCAGCAAAATTCCTTGGAATGATGTGGGAATGGCTCTTCCACCTTCTTTGTTTTATTTTTGGGGTCCATGCATCAATTTTTTGTTATGTAAAATTTAGGAGATTCTGTAAAGGCTTTTGTTTTGGGGTTTTGGAGTTTTGGTTGAGATGTGAAGGGGTGGTGCTAGATATATATAGTGAGAATATAATTTAGATGAATCCATGAACTCTGTATAGGGATATATAGATGGAGCTTCAATGGGAGTTAACCTCTCCATTAGCTGTAGGTTTAAGATATTAATTAAAGGAAGAAAGGGGACTTTCCTATCATTCTTGACTTTTTCCTAATACCTAGAGTTACAAATGGTGCTTGTATAATACATAATAAACATATATAATAATAGAGGTTGAAGATTCTTTTGTATATAAAATGAAAAGAAATGTTGGATGACAAGGCAAAAACGTTTCCTCTAGAGTATGAAATTATCTTGAAAGTATATTGTACAACTCAATGTACTATTAATTTCATTTTGTTAGGTTTATATTTTTAATTTGTTTAATTTCAATACTAAAAACACTTTTTTCGTTGTAATTTGTTTAATTAGAGATTTGAAAATACGACAATTAATAGGTAGTGGTTGAGCGTTAAATTCAAAATCAAAAATCTTTTGAGTCAATTATATTTTTTAAAGCATTTTACCGAGTTTTGTCTGTCTAAAAAGTTTTATCAACACAAATTAATAAAGAAACTTGTCTTTTTCATATATAAAATGTTCTATAAAGTTGCTTATAAAATTTGAGTCGAACTAAAGTTCAAATAAATTTAATATGGCAAAATAAAAGTAAAAAATAAAATAAAACAAAAGAATTTATTTTAAATAAATAATTAAAGATTTAAAAATAATAAGAAAAGTTTGAAAAGTCAAAAAGTCAAAAGGTTGCTTTTAAAACCCACGTATTGCTTTTAATTTCCTAGAGGGCCAAGCCCATGTTCAAACAAAAAGGAGGAAGCAGGGCCACTTATTCTTAATGTGTATTAGTCCGGCACTAATTATGTTCAAGAAATTGATTTCTCAAAATTGGATTGGTCCTTAATTTTTGAACTGTACCGGTCTAGCACGTATTTTTTTCAACACGTATTTTTATTGTAAGAATTTTCTTTTTAGTATTTTTACTTTATTTTAAATATGACTAATATATCAAGAAATTGGTATAATTTATTATGTTAATTTAGACATTAATGTTCTGTTTGATAGCAACATAAAAAATGAAAAGAAAAATAACTAATTTAGGTGCGAAGATAGAAAATAATTTGAGAGATGTGATGTGATTAATTCTTACTTTTTTACTTTTTTCCATGACAAAAGTTTCTTTGGGTGATGGTGGAAAAAAAATTTTCACAAAATATTCAAGGAGGATGGAGGACATATACTCACAAAAATAAGTATAAGATGGATATTATCTCACCATATGCCTCAATTTATTTTTCATCTTCTCATCCAAATTAGTTATTTTTATTTTCATTTTCTATGTTGTTATCAAACGGGGTCTTAAAAGATATATATTATCACTAATTATTATATTTTTAATGTATATCAAGAGTTTAAAAATTTTTTGGAGAAGATTGAGAAAAATAGAGAAATTAAAATAAGTGAAGACAAATAAAGTGTTCAATACTTCTAGACGCATAACTTTTTACTCGGAATTTCAAATAATGCAATTCTTGAGTTTAAATTGAATAGAATTTAGAAAGGTACAACTTTTCAATTCAACATTTTTTCAAATTCATCCGTTTCGAGATTCAAAATTGCAACACAAAATTCTATTATTAAAAAGGATAAAAATTCATTGTACTCAAGTATGGGCTGAAGCCCATTCCTCCGTCCATTCAGCTGAGCCTTAAAATGCCCAGTAGCCCATTGACCAAATGGACCAATCTAAAGCCATAGCCCAAGCCTTGCCGCATTCTTCTTCTCTCTTCTTCATTTTACTTTTTTTATTCTTTTCCTTTGGAGATTTAATGATTGGAAGATTTAATTTATTTTTATGCCAAATAAGTTTATTTTAAATTTTATTTGCTGTTTAATTTATTTTATGTTAGCGTAAATTTGTGTTAGGGTTAGAATGAATATATTTAATTGATTCCCTTACACGTGTTCATGTCAATTGACTCTATAAATTTATTGTTTTAATATTAAATACAATTCTTCCTATTGGATGCTTATTTTAATTGATAAAAATAAAGTTGAATTCTCATTATTTTTTATTGGATTCACCTTATGACTTGTGAAGAGTGGATATAGGGTGTGTTTTAACGGATATAATGAATGTTTTGATGTTATACATAAGTTTGGTTGTATAAGAATTACAATTGGATTTTATTAATTGATTGGACTTTATTGATTTTATTTTTCAAATCTAATAGAGCCGAGAGACCAAATTAGTGTAAGATAAGAGTAGAGTTTATGTATATGAATACTAAGGAAGATGATATTAAATATATAACTCCAAAACCCTAGTCAATTAGTTCAATAATTTTGTTCTTTTACTTAGTATAATTTAAATAGTTACATTAATTTAATTTACTTGCTTTACTTTGTTCTATTTTATTTGTTTAATTACTTTAAATTTTTCTAGCTAAATTATGAATCTTGGACATCCCAGAAAACCAAGTTCTATTAAGAACAATCTCTTCAAAAAGTTTAAGCTATTAGTTAGTTAGTGAGCCAACAATGCAAATCATGCTCTTCAACACTTCACCTCACGTGCGACCCCCACTCGCACGTGGAAAGACAAACCAAACCAAAGGTGCACTTTGTACACAAACAACAACGTGCATGCTGCACAAACACAAAGGGGTAGGTAGTGAGCCAACAATGTAATCATACTCTTCAACACTCCCCCTCGCGTGCGGACCCCACTCGCATGTGGAGAGATAAACCAAACCAAAGGTGCACTTTGTGCACAAACAGCAACGTGCTTGCTTCACAAACACAAACGGGGGAACAAATGCAAGCAGGAGGATTCGAACCCGAGACTTTGCAGAACTTGAGCTCTTATAGCATGTTATGAATCATGTCTCCTAAAAGTTTAAACTGTTTGAAAAAGGAACCGTAATGAATATCACGCTTAATACCATCAACCTTGGACCTCTTAGAAAACCAAACTTTGATACTATGTTAAGAAACTTCTCTCCCAAAAGCTTAAGCTGTTTGGAGAAGTGACCGTAATGAACATAAATCATATATTCTCCTGTCGCACTATTTTTTTTTAAGTTCTTTTGCTTTAATTTAAGAAAAAAAATTTCTGAGACGATCGATAGAGAGGGTGTTAATTGAATATTGAGTGTGTAACTTCTTAATAGTTTAATACAAGTTCTTCCTCTTTCACGCGCAAGAGGGCAATGACATAGCCACAAAGTTAAAGTGACCCGGGCTACAAATGTATAACTATAAATTTAAATTAAAAGAGTAAAAAAAAAAATGGGTCCATAACATGGTCTAAAATGGGATGAGTAAAGTAAATATATATACCGTAAACAAAGCCAAAAACAATTTCGGAAATGTGTCATATTTTTGTTTTTCGATTGTCTTTGCAAGCTTTTATCTCATAAAGAGTTTTATGTAACAGTGTAAACAATAGAATTGAACTCTTTGAAATTATGGTCCACCACACCACTTACTATTTTCATAAGACATTTTATATTTAATCAATTACACATTTATGTACACGTGTCTATAAAATCGAGTTCAATATATATATGGTCTATTTTTGGCATGGACCAATCCTTACGGATTGGTTCTTTTATGACGATTTTCTGTCATAAAAAAATTTGAAAAGTATTTTTTATGACTCAAAACAGTCATAAAAAAGATTGGTCCGCACCTGAAATTTTTCATATATATATATATGTATTAAAGAATGTGAGTTGAGATTATATATTCTTTCTATATCAATTTCGAAGGGTGGAATACAAATATGTCAATTAGTTCATTTCAATGTTAAAGATGAATTAGCATTGGATTGTCGACTGCTTTTTTGCATCAAAGGCCCGCCTGGACAATTAAGTAGATCACAAAGAAAAATATATTTGTAATGTAAATATTACAAACATGCCTAAGAAAATTAGACTCACGCTACAGCCTAGCTAGTTCCCTTATAGTTCCGCGAGGGCAACAGGGTGGTAAAAGATTAATTATTGGATTTTTTGTGGGGGAGATATTTTTTTCTCTTTCTTTTTTCTAATGGATAAGAAATAAATGACTGTAGAAATTGAAGGATTGTGGAACATGTTTATTGTGATATCAAGTTGTAACCAATAGGAAATTAGTTAGGTTGGGGATGGTAGGAATTTATAATTTGTAAACACTTCAATGAGGGTGGACTTTGTCAAAACACGGCACGTGATAGTGTGTCGTTCTAAAGGAGCGTGTACTTTATTTCCTTGCTATATTTTTTTTTTTTTTTTTAGCGTAAAACTTCTGGTATTTTTCGTAAATAATGTAAATTTTAAAATTAAATTTAAGGGTACTTAATATATATTTTTTTGAATATATTTAATACATTAATGACACTTTTTGAAATGTTATAATATATTTTTAGAATGTCAATAGTTATATATATATATATGGGAAAGTATCTAAAGAGAACCAATTTTTTTGTCCTTAAATGTGGACCAATCATTTTGATGTACTAAATAAATGAATTTTTTAATGAAATCTTGGTGACTATGATTTTCATGATTAGTAGATTACCTCCACCAAATTTCATCGAAAAATTCAATTGGAAAGAGGGTTAACTAAAAAATTGATATATATGTGAGTTTCTAACCGTTAAAATTTAAGATATTTAGATAACTCGCTTCCTGGTTGAATTTTTTGATGAAATTTGGTGGAGATGATCTAATAATCATGGAGATCATCTTCACCAAGTTTCATAAAAAAAATTTCATCTGTTTACTCTCTCAAAATGATTGGTCCACATTTAAGGACCTAATAAATGCTCCTCTTTAAATCATTCCCATATATATATATATATTTATTTATAGCAAATCTTATAATATTATATATATATATATATGATGAGAATAATATTCCTAAATTGGTGAAGTTTAATTTTAGAAAAAGAAACTACTATGTAAAGCAAGCGGCAACAAATTATTTAGAAAAAGAAATTCCCAAGTCAAATAATATTTATATTTCTGAATTAAATTAAGAAAGAATATCATCGTAATTACAGTTGCAAGAAGAATCATCCAGGAAGAAAAGCCAAAAGTCCCAAAACCAACCCTCACGCTGTTGTTCTGATCGTCTCAATATAATAAATACAAATTAAATAACCCCACTGAATTTACAGGTTATTTTAAATTATTTCCGAAAATGTTATCCTCAGTTAAATAACAATGAGATGTCGCAATGGATAAATAAACAAACTAAAAGAATGATGTCCAATGCAATAATGATCATCAAGCCTATGCCGCAAAAATAAAAATAGACACGGTATTTAATTAGCTAGTCAATGCCTAAATGCCCAATCATTCCTTTTTTCTTCCCCATTTTTTTTTCAAGCTTTTAAATATTTTAAATTTTATTTTGTAAATAATTTTATAAATAAATTATATCATCAAAAAGTATGAATCAAGACTTACTAAACAAGATTCATGTTGCACATAAAATTATTAATTATTTTTTTATGAATTTCTTAATAAACAATTCCATTGGAGTTATTTATTCTTTAAAAAAAATCAACTTTTCCATTGAGAGTTTTTTTTTTTTTAAATGCTACAAAGAAATACATGCTTATATCACTTTAATTCGGAGGTATCCGATCTATTTTTGTATTGGAGATACTTGATCTTATAATTTGTGTGTTCTATTAAATGTAACCTTCTATGCATATTCTATTAAGTGTAATCTTTTCTGCGTGTTCTATTGAGTCTAATCTTCTCTGCTTCTTCCTTGTCCCTTCATAACTCATGCACCAGCCTTTTACCCAGAGCGCTGTGTATATATATTCACGCATTTCCGCCAGTAAGAAGAGCATTCCATCTTCCATTTCTTCTCATTAATTTCTGCTCTGTTTTAGTAATTATCCCTTAATTTACTTGGTTCCCTTTCCCGCTTTTTCAAAGATCTCGATCAAAGGTTCAATTAAGCTTCGACTTTAATTTTCTTGTTATCCAAATCATCGCAGTTATGGCTAGTTCATCATCAGTCGAACATATTGAATTACTCAATGCAACACACGATGCGTACGATGGAGTCATTGTGGACATGAAGGATCCTATGGATTCAAATGTATTTGCTACCTTGCTGAAAGCATCGATTTCCCAGTGGAGGCAACAGGGAAAGAAGGGTGTTTGGCTTAAATTGCCCATTGAGCTTGCAAATCTCGTTGAAGCTGCGGTGCAGGAGGGATTTTGGTACCATCACGCCGAGACAACACACTTGATGCTTGTATATTGGATTCCGAAAACTCCTCATACTATCCCCCCGCAAATGCTTCACATAGAGTCGGTATTTCTGCTTTTGTCATGAACGACAAGGGGGAGGTTTTGGTAGTCCAAGAAAATAATGGCAAATTCAAAGGCACGGGCGTGTGGAAGTTCCCTACTGGAGTGGTAGATGAAGGCGAGGATATATGTGCGGGTGCAATCCGAGAAGTGAAAGAAGAGACGGGGATTGATGCTGAATTTGTGGAATTACTCGCTTTCAGGCAAAGCCATAACTCATTTTTCGGCAAGTCAGATTTGATGTTTGTATGTATGCTGAGGCCACTATCCTCTAAAATCCAGAAACAAAACTCGGAGCTTGCAGCAGCTCTGTGGATGTCAGCAAACGAATATGCAGCCCAACCCTTTGTTCAGAAACGTGAGCAATTCAAATATATCGCGGATATATGCTTAGCGAAGAAAGATAGTAACTATACTGGATTTTCTGCATTGGCACTTACTTCAGGTTTTTCTTCTAAGAAAAACTATTTGTATTGCAACAATCACACACCAGAGCGCTGTGAACAACTAGAACACATTTTAAAGACACAACCTTCACAAGGTTAACTTAGTAAATTTATAAACTTCACAAAAAATATTCATTTCCATTTGAATAAAAGTTCACATTGAATTATGTATTTCCGGATATTGTACATGTAATTCATATTTGAATTATGTATTTCCGGATATTGTACATGTAATTATATATTTCCAAATATTGTACATGTAATTAATATTTCCAGATATTTGTTATATATATACATATTTCTTTTCTTTTCTTTTTTGGAACAAATTAGAGTAAACAACATATTTGACAAAATCTTAATCAACTGCAAATCACATTTTGAAGCTGCCTTGTCCGAATAGCAAGATCCATAGTGCAATTCATGTTTGCAAATTTATCCTTCTCCTTAAAAAACATTATAGTCACCCTCAGACCATTCTCAGCCACAAGTTCGGACTAACACATTTCAACTAAAAAAGTTTTCTAACTTGTAATTACTTAATTTTGTCCCAATCTTTGCATTGTTAACATTTTAACCCATGTAAAAATACTTAGCACCCACATACAATGCGTGTGCATGCTCCTTTTTTATGTACAATGATATTTTAGTTAAAATGAATAATATTTATTAAATAAATAATTAGCCAAATGAAAATGTGCTTTCTATTTTAACATAGACTCGTGGGTTTAGTCCTGCCAAAGAAATTTTCCTGAAAAAAATAAACTCGTAAGTAAAATAGGAAGAACACTAATAATTTGGTAACCGAATTCAAACTTTTAAGTAACTGTTTTGTATTACTTCATTTATCAGTTAAATTAATTACTTTTTATCAAAAAACTCATTGAACATAACATATATAGATATACACACGCATTTCCGCCGGAAAGAAGAGCATTCCATCTTCCATTTCTTCTCATTAATCCCTGCTCTCGTCTAATAATCCCTTGATTTACAAGGTTCGATTCCTTTCCCTCTTTTTCAAAGATCTCAAAGGTTCAATTAAGCTTCGACTTTAATTTTATTGTTATATATCCAAATCGTCTCAGTTATGGTTAGTTCATCATCTGTCGAACATATTGAATTACTCAATGCAACACACGATGCGTACGATGGAGTCATTGTGGACATGAAGGATCCTATGGATTCAAATGTATTTGCTACCTTGCTGAAAGCAACGATTTCCCAGTGGAGGCAACAGGGAAAGAAGGGTGTTTGGCTTAAATTGCCCATTGAGCTTGCAAATCTCGTTGAAGCTGCGGCATAGGAGGGATTTTGGTACCATCACACCGAGACAACGCACTTGATGCTTGTATATTGGATTCCGAAAACTCCTCATACTACCCCTGCAAATGCTTCACATAGAGTCGGTATTTCTGCTTTTTTCATGAACGACAAGGGGAGATTTTGGTAGTCCAAGAAAATAATAGCAAATACAAAGGCACGGGCATGTGGAAGTTCCCTACTGGAGCGGTAAATGAAGGCGAGGATATATGTGCGGGTGCAATCCGAGAAGTGAAAGAAGAGACGGGGATTGATGCTGAATTTGTGGAATTACTCGCTTTCAGGCAAAGCCACAACTCAGTTTTCGGCAAGTCAGATTTGATGTTTGTATGTATGCTAAGGCCACTATCCTTCAAAATCCAGAAACAAAACTCGGAGCTTGCAGCAGCTCTGTGGATGTCAGCGGAAGAATATGTAGCCCAACCCTTTGTACAGAAACATGAGCAATTCAAATATATTGCGGATATATGCTTAGCAAAGAAAGATAGTAACTATACTGGATTTTCTACAATGGCACTTACTTCAGGTTTTTCTTCTAAGAAGAACTATTTGTATTGCAACAATCACAACTAGAAGCTGTGAACAGCTATAATACATTTTAATTAAAGACGCAACCTTAAAGGTTAACTTAGTAAATTTATATACTTTACAAAAAAAATTCATTTCGTTTTGAATAAAAGTTCACATTTAATTTTATATTTCCAAATATTGTACAGGTAATTAATATTTCCAGATATTCGTTATATGTACATATTTCTTTTCTTTTCTTTTCTTTTCTTTTTTGGATAAAATTATAGTAAACAACATATTTGACGAAATCTTAATCAACATGTTTGCAAATTTATCCTTCTCCATAAAAACCATTATAGTCACCCTCAGACCATTCTCAGCCACAAGTTCAAATTAGCACGTTTCAACTAAAAAAGTTTTATAACTTGTAATTGCTTAATTTTGTCTCAATCTTTGCATTATTAACATTTTAACCCATGTAAAAATATATAGCACACAACATACAATGCATGTGCATGCTCCTTTTTTATACTCAAATTACTTTTTTTCAACATAATAGACTTACAAACAGGGCAGAGGCCTAAAAGACTCCAGCCCAGGATTAAAAAAAAATGAAAAAAGAAACAATCCTATAGCTATGTTGTAAAAAAATAAAAATTCCTATAAGTATTTTTGTAACCCCCCCCCCCCCCCACACACACACACACACACAACCACCCACCTATTTCGCATGTCTAAGCACTAAAAATTTTAGAAGCAATTTTATATTTATCGGGTATTCTTGTTACTTATACTATTATATGAGTTATATATTCAAAAAGTACAATAATACATATAATACAACCGGTAAAAATAAGAGGTAAAATCGTAAGTGAAAGAAATTATTTTTCAATTTATAAATAACTCACCTTAATTTTATATTAAACAAATGAAAGTAGAGTTATTGAATGGACTAAATATGTCAGATTTCGCCTAGGTTGGGTGTTTGATCATTTTGCTTGTACCAAGACTCTTTTGTCAAATATTTTACAGTTTTACCACTCACTCTTTCTCTCTCCTCTCTCTTCTCTGTCTCTTCCGTTTTTCCTTTTTTTTTTTTAATTTATCCTAATCTCTACTATAAAAAAAGAAAAAAACAGTTAACCTGTTCTATATTTTTCATATTAGAAGTTGACCATTTTTGTAGGTACATCCCAATTCCCGGACTAAATATTCACTAACTTTTTTAATAATAGTTATTAAAATATACAAAATTTTATAATTTTAAATAAATTATATTTTGAACTATCCATTTAAAATTTATGAACTCTTTAAAAAAAAGAACTACGTTCTTAATTTGAGATAAAAAAAGTATCTTATGTAAAAATTAAAAATAAAAAGGTAGCTCAAAACCTTAAGAAATATATTATATCTTGTTTTCTCCTCTTCTAGTTCTCTAAGTTCAAAACAAAAATCCCCCCCCCCCCCCCCCGCGCAAAAGGAAAAAAAAAAAACAATTTTCATCGTATCTTTAAACATAGAGATATTTATATATATTTTTTGTTAAATAGTTAACTGTTATTTCATTATTTTTTTTAAGAATATAGTAATTTGTGTGTATAAATTTATCGAGGCATTTATTTTCATAGAAAAATTATATAAAATTGGAGGATGTCTATAGCATTACTTGTCTATATCAAAAACAAATATATTAATTATAGTTATAATTCAACCCATCCCATTTAAAAATTCTAATTCTACTCTTGTGTACCACACCCACAATATTCATTATGTTTTAATCTAGACAACAATTAATATTTGCAAGTTCACACATTGATGTTAATTATTCATTTGGCATCATCATTTATGCCACTCCAATGCCAACATGAAAATATAGGAATTAAGTAGCGTCATGATCCATGAATATTTGTGTGTACATTGCCAAAGTCGATAGACAAGAAGATTTGATCTAAATCATATATTCTCCCACTTACGAGAATTTTACATTTATATGACTGTTTTAAAAAATAAACTTTATGTTAGTTTTGAAAAAAGAGTCATTAAAGGTAAATTTTTTGGTTTTTATGACTATTTTTTAGAAAAAAGTCATTTTCATTTATTTTTTATAACTCTGTCGAATTAATTGTCATGTATGTTTAATTAGTAATTTTATGTCTATTTTATCATAAAAGTCTTAGAAGATAATTTTTATGACTTTTTGCTATTTGTAAAAAAGGTTATCTTGGTTTATTTTTTATAAATATATTGGCATTAATACTAATATATGTCTATTAACTTTAAGTTACTTTTGAAACAAGTATTTTAAAGTTAATTTTATGTTTGTTTTTGACAATATAATTATAAAAGGTAAACATATTCTAGTGTTATGAGAATTTTAAAAATTTGCGTTATATATGTATATTTTTAAATACTAAATGGGTCATCAAATCGAGAAGGAAAAAAAAGTTCAAGATTAAAGCATAAAGAAAAGGAAAATTGTACTAATAAGAGGTAAAAGTAATTAATAACCATTAATTTGTTTATAACAATGATGTTTGGGGGGTGGTAGTGTACTTGTTGTATTAGTTATATCAAGGAACCAAGTCCAAGTCCTGCAAGTAGCAGGTTCTCTGCTTAAGCTTTTATGACTCTTTTTAAAAATAATTAAAAGGTTAAATTCTTGTAGTGTCCTCTCCCACTCTTTATTCCACATATTAAAATTAATCTTCTTCTTTTTAGTTCCTTTGTCTTAATTTAAGAGAAAAAAAAAATTCTGGGACGGCCGATAGTGAAAATGTTCATTGAATATTGAGTGTGTAATTTCTTAATAGTTTAATACATGTTCTTCCTCTTTCATGCACAAGAGGGTGGTAAAAGGTTAAAAATATACATATGACCCGTTTTTCTTATTTAATATATATATAACTCAAATTTTTAAAATTCTCATAATACTAGAATATTTTTACCTTTTGTAATTATATTGTCAAAAACGAAAATAAAATTAACTTTCAAATACTTTTCTCAAAGGTAAATTATAGTTAACAAACATGTTTAAATATTAACGCTGAAAGAGTAACCAAGAATAAATAAAGATGACATTTTTCAGAAAAACAGGCATAAAAAAAACAAAAAAAAAGTTAACTTTTATGACTTTTTTGATAAAACTGACATAAAGTTATTAAACATACATAACAACTAATTTGAAAGAGTCAAAAAAACAAACAAAAATGACTTTTTATCAAAAAACTGTCATAAAAAGCAAAAGCATATTTTTAATGACTTTTTTCCCAAAACTGACACAAAGTTAATTTTAAAAATAGTCATATAAGGGTAAAATTCTTGTAGTCTCAATAGATATATATATATATATATTTATTTATAGCAAGTCTTATAATATTATCAGGTGAAAATGATATTCCTAAATTCGTGACTTGTAGTAAAAATCAAATTTTAATCCGTCCCTACTATTTTATAAAACGACTATGTAAAACAAGTGGTAAAAACTTATTTAGTTTTGCTAGTATATATGTCAGGTTAGAATATTCCATAAAAAACATTATAGTCACCATCAGACCATTCTCAGCCACAAGTTCGGATTAACCCGTTTCAACGAAAAAAGTCTTCTAATTAACTTGTAATTTATTAATTTTGTCCCAATCTTTGCATGATTAACAATTTAACCCATGTAAAAATATATAGCACACAACATATGATGCGTGTGCATGCTCCTTTTTTATGTAAGCTAATATTTAATTTAAAATAAAAAATATTTATTAAATAAAGAATTAACCAAATGAAAATGTGCTTTTCTATTTTAACATGGACTTGGGGGTTTAGTCCCGTCAAATAATTTTTCCTTAAAAAAATAAGCTCATGAGTAAAATAGGAAGAACACTAATAATTTGGTGTCACAACCGAATTCAAATTTTAAGTAACTGTTTTGTATTATTTCATTTATCAGTTAAATTAATTACTTTTTATCAAAAAACTCATTGAACATAACATATTTTTAGGTTTATTTTTTTTTGATGTCCTAAATTAAAAATATTTCAGTTTCCTTTTTAGGCATAATCTACACCAAATTATATAATAAAGCAAGTATTAATTTTTAGCAATTTATGAAGTGAAAATTAAATGATTATGTATACATATCATTACGAATATGTGAAAGTCAAACCTTATTTTTAATTGGGGATAAAGAAGTACAATTTACGTTAGGAAAAGGCCTCGATCTTTTGAATATTTTATACCTTATATTTGCAAAAAGATTTATTTTAAACCCCAACTATCAAACTATTGTAGAAGAATGACTTACCCTTACGTGAGAGAGCCAAAGACGCATTCACCCGCCTTCTATTTTAAATGAAATCGTAAAAGGCCCTGTCATGAAAGTTCAAAATTAGATTATCAATTAAAAAAACTTCTAGTGTTCAAACCGACATGATAATACGACCCAAAATGAAACAAAATTGCCGTGAAAATGAAATATTAATCTCTAAGACATCGAAAAAGTATAATGGATTCTTAATTTAGGATATCCAAAAGAAATCTCATAAATATATCACGCTCAGTCAATTCTTTGATAAAAATAATTAATTAATATGATAAATTAAAGAATAAGACATAATTACTTAAAATATGTTTTAAAGTATAATGGGCTAAAATTTTAGTAATACAAAGATGAGGTGAACTTTGGCAATTATAGAAACTTAAGTTGAATACTTGTTTAGCCGGGTTGAAGGAATACGTGGCTGAGACCGTTGGACATTTGGACCGGCTGAAACTGGACCGTTTAAATTGGTCCGATCTTGGCTGGTTCTTTGGTTCAGTCTAATCCAAAAAATAAAATACCGACGTAACTAATCAGTTTATATTGTAAGTTAACAATCCGATCGATCGGACTGTAAACACCCATAACTAGAAGTAGCGAATATTTTTCCTACTTCTTTTATACAAAAGTACTATGTACTTCAAATACGGGCTTAAAGTATACAATGATGACTTCAAAAAAGAAAGGCTGAAATTCATTACGAAAAAGGCAAATTGCACTTTACCCGTCTGAACTATTGACCTAGTTGCACTTTACCAATCGAACTATTAATTTTAATAATTTTTACCACGAACTATTGATTTTGTTTCACCTTGCCTCAAATCACTGACAGGGTTAGAAAATTGATAGAAATAAAGGGCAAAATTAGAAATTGACTATCATAAACCTCCTTTCCTTTTCGGCGACCCTCTTCGGTGACACCTCTTTCCTCTGGTGACTCCTCTCTCAATTAATCAAAGGCAAATTGAAAGTGCAAGAATTAAAGAGTGATGCATACTTTCCTCTTTCTCACTCTATCCATGGAATCTCCATCATCTTCTTTCTTTATTTTATTTTTGTCTCTAAATTTTTGGGTTTTCAAGAGATTCACCGATGGTGGTGGTGGTGCAGTGCTGGTGCGACAGCATTAGTAGAGAGAGGAAGATTACAACACTTTTGTTGGTCACCACCACAGCATTAGCGGAGAGTGGAAGATTGATGGAGATCTGATTCGATTGGTCTGTGTGAAGCTAAGTATTATAATCCTCATTGTCACTCCCATTTAGAAAATTGGGGTCAGACTGAATCATTTTAGCTAGAGCTACGAGATAGCAACGAAGCAGGCATTTTTGCATATCCCCCGTCTAGTTAATCTTGCATTTATACTTTAGCGGCAGTCCCGGTAGCATTATAATCAACCGTTTTAGGACATCAATGTTTTTGTCTCTAGCCGCTTGGTTGATCTCGGCTATAACCGCTTATGGCCTTTTTCTTGGCAAACCTTCAACGCGGCCATGGGAACGATTGGGGGTTGTTCAAGATACTTGGATCTAGGTTGGCAGAACCCTCTTCATCCTCAAGTCGGCTAAGGTTCCATGACCCCCTTCATTGGATCTCTATCAATCTTCCTTTCTCGGCTAGTGCCTTTCAACCAACGCTGCACCACCACCACCACAACTAGTGAATCTCTTGAAAACCCAAAAATTTAGTGATAAAAAAAACAGATAAAGAAGAAGATAGAGATTCCATGGATAGAGAGGAGTCCCTGAAAATGATAGTTAAAAAGATAAGAAGGTTTATGATAGTCAATTTCCAATTTTGCCCTTTATTTCTGTTAATTTTCTAACCCCGGCCCGTTAGTGACTTGAGACAAGGTGCAACAAAAATAATAGTTCATGGTAAAAATCGGTAAAATTAATAGTTCGTATGGTAAATTGCCATTGGGTCAATAGTTTATGGGGTTAAGTGCAATTTACCCTTAGGAAAATTTAATGTATGCAGAGGTAAGTAAAGAAGGGTTGCAAGATTTTAGCCCCAAATTTTTTCATTAATCATTATAACATAATTATTAGTCAATGTATGCTTGATTTCATTTTTCGGCAAGTCAGATTTGATGTTTGTATGTATGTTGAGACCACTATCCTTTAAAATCTTGAAACAAAACTTAGAGCTTGCACCAGCTCTGGGGATGTTAGTAGATGAATACGCAGCCCAACCTTTTATGCAGAAACGTGAGCAGTTCAAATATATTGTGGAGATATACTCAACAAAGAAAGATAGTAACTATACTGGATTTTCTACAGTGGCACTTACTTCAGGTTTTTCTTCTAAGAATAACTATTTATATTGCAACAATCATAACCAGAAGCTATAAAAAACTATAACACATTTTAAACACACAACCTTGAACGGTAACTTAGTAAATTTATATACTTTACAAAAAATTTTCATTTTCATTCGAATAAAAAGTTCACATTTAATTATATATTTCCAAATATTGTGCATGAAATATTTTCGGATATTCGATATGTATATACATATTTCTTTTCTTTTCTTTTTTGTTTATATATAATATACTATTAACATAACTAGTGAAAACTGATAATCATATTAACATATTAACAAAACTAGTGAAAACTGATTACCATAATTAAAGCGAATGCGGGACAAACAAAAAGAAACTTCTTCCTCCTTTGCTTATATAAAATATACAATTACATTAGAGATATGATTTCTTCCATTCCTATGTAAAAATGGGTACCATTCTATTTTTTTGGATGTTATAGATTAATATTCCAATTTCTATTTTTCAACATAATAGACCTACCAATAAGGGCAGAGGCCCAAAAGACTCTGGCCCAGGACAAAAATTGGAAACAAGACTATAGCTGTGTGTAAAAAATATAAAAAATTCCTATAAGCATTTGTTTAAATCCCCCGCCCCGCCTTGTCCTGAGGCCTAGCCTTTGGCCAAGCCTACCTCTTTCTCATATCAAGGCATTAAAACTTTTAAGAACAATTCTACATTTGTCGGATATTCTTATCATTTATATTATAATATGAGTTATACATTAAAAAAATTACAACAATGCATATAATGTACCTGGTAAAAATAAATGGTAAAATTGTAGGTAAAAAAAAATTAAAATTTCTAAACAACTCACCTTAATTTTTGATCGCGTAAAATATTAATTTCGTCTCGTGGACTAGCCATGAGCAGACACATGGATATTATTGCCGAGGTAAAGAAGAAAGGCTAAAAGGTCTACTCCTAGGTCTGCACTCAGAAGGAGCTCTTGAGAATGTTAGAAAGAAATCCCTTGTGCAATTGAGGTCATAAATCTATGAAGCCCGACCTCCAAAGGTCCCCTGTTGAGATGGGGTCTACAACGCCTAACCACTCTGTCAGAGTGGTTGACAGAAGTATGGGAGACTGCTGCCTTCCCTTCAGCAGGCACAAAACCTCCTTCACTTTCATTAAATGCATAATAACTAGATTTAATGCACCGAAATTCATAGAAAAGCAACGTCAGAGTTGGTGAAGATGAGGGATGGCCTTGGACCTGCCCCATAGAGCTCCTTCCACACAGTCTCCTCTTTACCATATATATTGGGAGAGCATTTACTTCTCTCAAAAAGGAAATAATCAATTAGAAAACAGCTAGCAACTGAGAAAGAGTTGAACAACCAAGCTTTTTATCATAAGAGAAATAGGGAGATAGAGCTAAAAAGCCCACGGCAAAGCTCCTAGTACAGATAGTTTAGAACTCGTGTGCCTTAGTAATACCTTTATTGTAATATTGTGAAGTTAGAATAGCAAAAGAGACTTTGTAAGTTTGTAACACAAACTCAGTTATCATAATACAAAGCAGCTCGAGCTCCTAGCTCTATTTACCAGAGGATGACTAACCCATATTTTCATATAAGGTGAACCTCCTCTCTACATCTTTGACTTCTTTAGCTCATTTCTTTATTATTCCAATTATTTAACCAATGATTTGACTGTGTGGTCGAAACTGACCTACTCTAGTTTTTTGCACCAACAGTTTGGTGCCTTCTGTGGGAAAGACATTTTCTCAAAGTCACATTCCTGTCCAAAAAGCTAAACATGTCAAAAACTCACTATGTCTGTTTCAGGACAAACTGATAGGCTTATGGCCCAAAGAGAAACTTCCTCGCCCAGCTCGATAGATAGGTCGGTTTCGGCCTCTGCATCTGCATCTGCATCTGCTCACCCAAATCCTGCTCAAGTTCCAGTTGTACAAAGCATTGGGGACCGTTGTAGAAAATCTATAGGGAGTCTTAGTAGAACTAGTGAGTTTGAAGCTAATCGATCTAGCTCTAGGTGAGAGTCCTCTTTTGAGGAGATTTCTGCTAAACTTCCTCCACCACCAGTAAAGGACCCACATATAAACGTGGTCCGCGAAGGATGCTCTTAGCGAGCTTCTCGACATTAAAGGCAAAACATAAGAGCTCGAACTGCATTTCCCCCAGTCCAGGATCCTGTGCAGGAAGTAGGTGCCAGACCTAGAGGGTATGTGTTTGACAGGATATCCCACAAGGGATTTGTGGAAGAGGTGAAAAATAGGTTTAGGTCAGAGATGTGACACCCCGAATCCCGTTAAGAGGATTTCGCCTCTAGGACCCGGTTAATCACAGAGTCGCACACGATGGCAGGTTTGAACTAAAACGATTTACATAGTATCAAAAAACAATCTTGTAGAAAAAACCATGTTAAGAAAATTTTTGGCATGTGGAGACTATAAATTCAACAAATCCAAAACTTGTAGAAATTCAGCGTTTGAATCAAGCTCCACATTCATAAGTATTGACATTCAATCCTCAAAGATACAAATATCTATACAGTCAATTCCTCCAACGAGGTCCCAAGTAAAGTAATAAGTTTATACAACATTTATACAATTAATGATACTTCTAAGTCAATGACAAATCATGTTATATAAGGTATCCAAAATATATAAATTACATACATTCTAGGTCATCCTTGGACGACCACAAGGTTCTATGCTATCAAAGGCTCTATAGACTAGTGTGCATGCCGTCCTTCGAAGAATACCTGCAAAACTGTTTTGGGAAAATGGGAGTGAGCTAAACACGGGCTCAGTAGGAACTATAAGGTTTGTATATAAAATACATTTTAAAAATAGTGCATGCGAGGTGCAATAACAAAAGTAGTTTCCTTTAGAAATAAAAATCATTTAATAATGTCCATGCCAGTGCTTCCCCATCCCCAAAATATAATGAAATATAAATTAATTGAAAATACAATTATAATCTCACTAACAACATAAAATTAGTTCTAAACCTCATACGAACGGTAAAATAATTATCGTTAAGATACAAATAATCTTTAGTAAGAAAGTATATATATGAAACTGTTGGCTAGTTTATACAACGAGGCATCACAATCGTATCATCTAAAAAAACGTTTCGCCTTCGGCAATTTTCTCAACAACTTGCAACTAGTCAAGCATATGACCAGGTCTGCATTTCGTGGCTTTTCACCCACGCGGCAACAGGGCCTCCCGTTCGTTTTCATGCACGGTTTCCGGTCTTGCACCTAAGAGACTGTGTCCCAACCTCCCCCCCAATCTTTAAAGACCAAACTTGGGACCCCCATAGACTTGCGCACTCATATGTGTATATATAGAATCACTCATGTATCTAACCCAAAGACGAACAATTGTGCCAATTAACTGATATAATGGTTCATACTGAACTCATCAACTAGCCAACTAAAATACAAGTAGTGAAAACCCATCCTTATCTCAAAGGTATACTCAACACATTAATACTTGTATAAATATCGCAATTGTAATTTACGGAAACATGAAATACTAGAAAATCCATATATTTAGTTCAAAAGTACATTTAGTATATATATAAATCTAGTATATATATATATCAAACTTTCTTTTCCAAACATCCCATAACTATACATGTATTATATCTTAAACCAGGTTTACCCGGTCCGTTAACTAGCAGTCCGATTTTGAATTTACTTCCAAATCTACAAATGGGGAAATCCTTTGTGTAATATCAAACTGGCCCCAAGCCGAACAATAGTTAAAAGTTATAATACTTTAACTTCATAAAACCTTCCCTATGTGGTTTTTGTTTTGTTTCAAGACCAAAGTGTAGTAAATGCTTGCCAAGCTTAGTTACAGACGCCTAATATAAACACTTTCTTAACAACTTATTTATAACATACATTTATACAGTGAAAATCCCATAAATACAAGTATTTATAGTCAAATCGTACTATTAATACCATGTATAGCTTTATAGGTATGCATATCTTAGTTTTATGTTTACTATCGTATATGTAAATGAAAACCGTATGCTATTCTTCATCAAAATTGGCTTATAAGTAGGGGTTTTTGTACAATAATCATATCAAAGCCATGTGCAATGCAAATCAAACAAAGAATCTCAAGAAAACACTCCGAACCCTTATGAACATGCAGTTTGGTTAAAAGTCCCAAGTTTGGTTTGATTCGATATATAAGATATGTAATTGATTGGAAAAGAATTTAGTTACTAGTGTTCCCACCTGATTGAAGCTTCCTATTGTGTAATATCAAACTGGCCCCAAGCCGAACAATAGTTATAAGTTACAATACTTTAACTTCATAAAACCTTCCCTATGTGGTTTTTGTTTTGTTTCAAGACCAAAGTGTAGTAAATGCTTGCCAAGCTTAGTTACAGACGCCTAATATCAACACTTTCTTAACAACTTATTTATAACATACATTTATACAGTGAAAATCGCATAAATACAAGTATTTATAGTCAAATTGTACTATTAATACCATGTATAGCTTTATAGGTATGCATATTTTAGTTTTATGTTTACTATCGTATATGTAAATGAAAGTCGTATGCTATTCTTCATCAAAATTGGCTTATAAGTAGGGGTTTTTGTACAATAATCATATCAAAGCCATGTGCAATGCAAATCAAACAAAGAATCTCAAGAAAACACTCCGAACCCTCATGAACATGCAGTTTGGTTAAAAGCCCCAAGTTTTATGTTTGATTCTCCTTAGATCAAGAATTCACCACCTGAGATGAAATTGATGAACAAAGTGAGGTAATTGTGGTAGAGTGAATGAATGGGGTATTATAGGAGATGAAGACTCAACTGGCCTAAATGATGAAAATAATGGTCCACCTTGGAGGAAGCTAAGTCGTAGCCTTGGTAAGGGACTCTGAATCTCCATTTGCAGAGCACATTTAGAACTGCTAGGTCCTAGAAAGATTCAAACTCCTAATATTAGAGTTGTATGATGGCACTTCGGATCCTGTAGACCACTGGCATCAATATAGAAATATAATGGGACTCTAGAATGTCCTAGATGGCATTATATGTAAGGCATTTGTCACAACACTTAAAGGAGCAACATGAATGTGGTGCAAAAGTTTGCTCCCAAGGTCAATTCAAAGCTCGTAAGAGCTTAAAACCAAGTTCATAGCTCATTTCCTTGGGACTCGAGAGCAGTCCAAACCCTCCACTTATATCTTCACCATCAAACAGAGGTCGATGGGAAGCTTGAAGAACTATGCTTGCCGATTCAATTAGGAAAGCCTTATAATCGCAAGCCTCAATGAGGGGGTAGGTGTGTTTTCCTTCATCGAATGGGTGAGCTCCCCTTATTGCTTGATGACTCTGGCCAGGATGGCCCAAAAAACTATATCCGAGCTCTTAGTCGAGGTCAACAAACAGATTGGCATACAAAAAACTCTCAAAGGGTGTGATTTGTCAGGACTCTCAGCTTTCTTACTTTCCTCTAAGCGCCAGGAGGACATAGTCCACCCCACGGCCAAAAGAAAAGGGGCAAGAAGGGCAAAAAGGAAGCAAATAGGTCTAAACGGAATGAAGGCAAAGCCCGCGAGCAGTTCACCCCATTGACTGCTCCCCTGAGTGATGTCTACGACCAATTGGATCAAGTGGAGCTCCCGGAGCCCAAGAAAATAAAAACCTCGAAGAAAAAGAGGAATATGACAAAGTATTGCCGATACTACAAAGATCATGGCCATGAGACCAACGACTGCTGGAAGCTAAAGAAGGACATCAAGAAGCTTATCCAGAAAGGACAGCTTTGCAATACATAGACAAAAAAAGGATAATTCCCCAAAAGCTAAAGGAAAGGAACATGCGAATGAGATCTTTAGGATCGAAGGCATCTCGTCCTTCTCTGGAAACAACAATAGGTCTAGAAAGGCCTACATCAGATAGGCTCAGTCTTCAAGCTCGGAGGCAGAATTTCTTAGCTTCAGGCCTACGAAGATGGTAAAGTATGATGACCCACTGGTGGAAATAGCTATGGTGGACAATCACAATGTCCATCGCATCCTTGTAGATACTAGAGCCACCTCCAACCACATGTACTACAGTTTTTAAGGGCATGGGTCTCACCACCGAACACGTGACCCAATCAACAATCACACTAGTAGGCTTCTCAGGGGAGAAGAACAAGTCCTTAGGAACTATCAAGCTCTCAATGAATCTCGAAACAGCTCCAAAATAGGTCACTACTATCGCAGAGTTCCTAATTCTATAAAAGGCTCCCCACTATAATGCTATCTTAGGCAAGGGCACTCTCAATGAGATTAGGGCCGCCATATCTACATGCAGTTTAACCATGAGGTTCTTAACCCCCCCCCCCATGGAGTTAGAGAGATTAGAGATAGCCAAATACTGCCATTTTAGAGCATTGAAAGAGGTTAAAAGTGCTAGTATCACGGTGGTGGAGCTCAAGGCTACAACCTTCTAGGGGCTGATTAACACAAAAGGGCATGATGATTCTAAATCATCCTAGTTACCAAGATTTTTGAACATGGAAAACTCGCTACCAAATGGGAAGGTCCATATGTGGGCATCAAGGCTAGCAGACCTAGCACCGACTACCTAAGGACCATGGAACATAAAGTATCTCAAGAGATGTTATTCTTGAAAATAAACACTATGTACTTTTGTAATGGCTACTCCCAAAGAAAAATATATATGAATTTTTTTTTACTTTGGTATTTCACTACTTGCAAAGTACACTATTTAAAAACCTTTTTCACAAATAGGTCGGTTTAGTAAGTGCACAGCTCGTAAAATTACACTTACACTCTGCCAAAACTCTCTCAAAAAGAGGTCGGTTCCACAACTGAAGATGTATAGTGATGACTAAGAAAACTGTTAAAATTTGCCTAAGTCAAAAGGGGGTATCACTCTACTATAGACATAGCCAAAAATAACAAGTTTTCTTTTTAAAACTTTGAAGACTTCAAAAAATTCCTATCACCATATAAGTCAATCACCAGGCATAAAAAGTCCTTGTGACGGGCCTACTGAGAACTAAACAATTCCTCTTGCAAAGAGGTCAACGTAGTATCTGTCTAACTCATTGAGTATACTTACACTCAGAGGAGTCAAACCAACATTTGAGAATTATCTAATAAACTTTGACTAAAGTTTAGGGGGCACAACTTTTACAGACTTAGCTAAAGTAACAAGAATTCCATTTGTAGTAAGCGACCCAGTATAACCAGTTAAACAAGTCATTAACCTCTTGTGGAAATGGCAAAGACCTCTCTTAAGGCAAGTTATTTATTTGGCTTAATTCTACTTACATGCTTTTTATGTTGTAGGGGCATTAGAGTACCACGGGGCTCATTCCATCTCACATTACAACTTAGACATAAGTAAAAACAAGAATTAAAGTAAAATAAGATAGACAAAATTTCAAAGCAAGAATTTTAAAAAATTGTCCATTTCATTGATAAGAGGAGCAATTACAAATGACCTAAAACTTCTATACAAAGGAGGAAGAGCCCTAAATTATCTATTGGCCATCCCTATCACCATCTTCTTCACCAACCTTTGAAGGAGAAGGTTCGTCCGTCTCCTACTTTGTTAACACGTCGTGCACTTCTGCCCTGATCAACTTCAACATTACAAAGGCCTCAGAGTGTTTCTAAAATATCTTGGCCTCTAGATCTGGGGTCAAATCTATCTATGTGGGGACTTTGAGGCTCTCAAGATTTTTTAGGCTGCTTAAGGGCTAGCTCCTTGCATTTGTAAAAATCGGTCACAAAGGAGTCTGAAATCCTCAGCAAAAGGCCCTTAACACTACAAACGTCTTCAACAGCTTGAGCCTTCAATGTAAGAATGGATTATTTTAACTCTTTCTCGAAGCTGATAACTCAAGTTCCTTCACCTATAATTGAGCCCATAGGTCCCTCAAGGCTACATCGGCATATTCTCTTCCTTTGCACTCTAATTCTGCAGCCCTTTGAGCCACCTCCAAAGTAGAACTGGTAGCTTGGAGGTCTCTCCTGGCTAACAATGTTATTGAAGCTGTCCACCTTGCCTTTTAAGCCCTCAGTCTCAAATAAAGCGTTGGTGACTTGCTCCAACATGACTCTCTTGTCCTCC
This sequence comes from Lonicera japonica, assembly GCA_021464415.1. Taxonomy (NCBI): domain Eukaryota; kingdom Viridiplantae; phylum Streptophyta; class Magnoliopsida; order Dipsacales; family Caprifoliaceae; genus Lonicera; species Lonicera japonica. The sequence goes on from JAKCWG010000510.1 coordinate 61,389, forward strand.
TCTGCCCATTCCAGGTAGCTCCTGACAATATAGAGCTCATTTTGCGTCTTTATAAGCTCCTCCTGAAAAGCTGAGTTGCCAACGAAGCTAGAGCCTTCCTCAGTTAGATGAAGCGTGGATAAGAAAAGATGTAAGGCCCCCCAAAGGAATAAAAGAGTGAGTTATACCCAAGGAACATGGAAGACAAAGCACGAATTGATGCCCAAAGGACATGCATGCATAACTGACTCAACTCTAGTTCAGAACTGCTTGTGACAAGGGAGGGAGTGTATAGCCTTTCACAAAGAAGCCAGAGCCATCCTTGGAGCTCAACTCTAGCACGTGCTCATTAGGTCTCCTAGGGAAGGAGGTATGGTCAAGGGCGGACTTAGCCCCTGTTATGACCATGCCCTCTTCCTATATTTCAAGTTCTCCCTCGCCTCTAGGGCCTTTTGTAGCAGGACTTCGATTGCTAGTTTATGGGACCCCTCTTATCTCCAGAGTTGTCTTTTCTGGGCTGAGGAGATGGAGGTCCTCGGGCTGAGCCGGCACATTTTCCTTTGCCCCCTTAGGTCCTTTAGAACTCTTAGAAGAAGGCAACCCTCTGGCCAGCACGCTCCTCTTCTTAGTAGCCTTGTCAGTATTCACTTTGAATGCCATTTCTAAGGAAAAAAAATAGAGGAAAAAAGGCCAAGGTTATTAATAAAGTTCAAAAGTCCATGTGCTCTAAGAAAAAATGAAGGAAAATAGAGACGTACTATGTTGGGCCACCACAGGGACTTGTCGAATGAGAGCCAACTCTAAAACGGTGTCTCCGGGTGAGCTACATCGATTTTGCTCTTGGACCTTCTCCTGTTAAGCACGATCTTCAGCCCCATACCTCTTTATGGCTTCTAGCCCTCCAGAACTTTGATCACTTCCTCCCTTCTGGACAGTCTTTGGAGCTTTTAGGCCTGGGTCGTTCCACTTAGATGGCATCAGCACGACCAGCGCAGAGAGGTCCTCCACTGTCAGGATGTTTTGATCTGTGTTGGAAGGTCTAAGGCCCAGCCCGTGACTCCATAGCATCATATGATGATGTCAACATAGTACTTCAAAAAGAAGTCCTTGGTATCTTCAATCCAATGTGAATTCACCCACTCAAGTATTTTTTCTTTGACTGTAAAAGAAAAATGAGAGAATGAGGTCAGACACTTAGTTAATAAAAAGGGAAGGATTTATGGACACACAAGGGAATCGAGAGAAACTTACTGATAGATTCTGGTTTCAAAAACCAGTGCTTGAGGTAATGAAAATTGGGATACCTAGAGTCATGCTCCTAATCCTCACCCAAGACAAAGAAGAATCATTTCTTTTAGTGGGGTATACTGTCGAGGAGTTCGTTGATAATTTTCAAAGCCCCTAGCCTAGATGGCAGCTGAGAACTCTTTTATTGTTCCCACCACTGTCCTTGGGCTGGAAGAGGGAAATGAATTCCTCTATCGTTATGTTGTGGCTCCCCACAGAAATGGACCTAAATAACATCACCGATCCTATCAAGCAAGACCACATGTTAAGGCCGACCTGGGTTGGAGTGAGGTCCGTGGCCACTAATAATTCCCTTACGTGGTCATTCATTCGAAACCTTAACCTATGCGCGAACTCCGACTCGTTGAAACAAACTTTTCGTGGCCTATAGTAACATGCTCCCTCCTCGTGACTTGGAGCTCTAATCCTAACTGAGTCAGGGATTTGGTATTGTGTACGTAGGTTTGGAATGTGAGTAGGGGAGAAGGTTGAAAAAATGCGAAAGACGGCAAGGGAGCTAAGGTATTCCGAATACTTCTTGATATCCCTAGTGTTGTCGGACCCTTTAGGTGGTGATGGAGGCAAGGCTATTGTGCAAAATGAAGACAATTCAAAGGCCATCCAAGTTCCAACAGGCCTAAGTACAAGGTCGCGGGCTAAAAAGTTAAAGGCAGAGCTTAATGGATTAATTCAAGCTATTTGGGCTCAAGAAAAAGGCACAATCAAGCCCATTAGAGGGGAAAACCGTGGAGCACAAAATGGAGGCTGGGTTACACTTATTCAAGCCCAATTGGAATGAGAAGACCATATCTATGCGGCCCAAGATGTGGAGTCAAGCCAGCTCACACGTTTTTTATTTATTATTTATTTATTATTGTTATTTCTTTTTAAAAACTAGTCCTTGTTTGATTAGGAATTGTTTTGAGGATTCCTTGTTGGATTGGTTTCTTGTTGCCTAAGTTTTCTTCTCCTTATTTAAAGGGGGTTCATTATTTTATTTTATTATCTAAGACATTATTCATAATAATATTGAGTGATTTTAATCCTCTTTGATTCTTCACGAACTACTTGAACTTATCGGTTTGTCCATAGCGTTCACCCGACTTATCAATCGGTATTCCGCACCCGATTGTGGCGTCTTCGATTTTCATCCTAATCTGATTGTAGAAACGATCCAGGTTCTTAATTTGCTACGGTTTTCGTGTGTGTCTGTGTCGAGGTTCAAACAACCAATTCGTTGTGTTTGCGGGTTTCGTGCGATATCACCGTAGGTCGTATCAGGTGGATGGCTGATGCGGGCTGGTTTTCCCTCGCTGTCCAAGATATTAATGGGCCTCACTTCGGTAAGTGGATTTAGGACAGTCCCCACAGAGGAACTCTGCTTTGTGTTGAGAGAGGTCACTTGGTTCGGACCTTGACTTGTAAAGTGCTCCATGAGTGATGCTAAGGTGTGAAGAGGATTGGACGGTGCGAAGTAAGGAATAAGCCTAATGAAGTCCTCTAGTGGAACACTTGAAAACCTCATAAAAGAGTTCTCTGAGGGAGTTCTGTAGGCCAGGTTAGCAGAGAATGAAGTAACCAAGGGTTTCTGACCTCTAAGATGCCCAGGGTTTAAGAGGACAAGAGATGAAAAATGGAGAGTAAAAATTTTCTCTAAGGTAAGGAGGGTCTTTTAGGGCCCTTAAGAGAAGCTAATTGTCCCTTCAAAAGCTGCCCACTCAGGAATCCCACTACTGCACGCTCACACATTTTCCAAGGAATACATAACAGATAGACATAATCTCCCCCAAAAAAGACAATGGTTTCATTAAAGAGCTCAAAATACGTTGGACAAGTTATGTGATTTGAACATTTAACTTTCCCCATCAATATCTATGAAAATGTCGAGCTCGGTCACTAGCCAAGAAGTTTTTCTCCGTATCTTTTATCTGACAGAGCCCAGAGCTCCCTTAGACTCCACGAAGAAAACTTATCCTCCCCAGTCAGCTCCTCCAAGCTAAATGGCAAGGATAGGGCGCAATTGATGGCGTAAAATATTCATTTCGCCTTGTGGACCAACCACGAGCAGACACAAGGATATTATCGCCAAGGTAAAGAAAAAGGGCTGGAAGGTCTACTCCTAGGTTAACACTCAGAAGGAGCTCTTGAGAATGTCAGAAAAAAATCCCTAGTGCAATTGAAGTCATAAATCTATGAAGCCCGACCTCTAAAGGTCCCTTGCTGAGTTGAGGTTGACGACACCTAACCACTATGTCAGAGTGGTTGACACTCCTACCCTGCAGTAAGCACATAACCTCTTTTCACCTTCATTAAATGGAAAACAATTGCATTTAATGCACCGAAATCCATATAGAAACAACGTCATAATTGGTGGAGATGAGGGATGGCCTTGGTAGAGCTCCCTCCACATGTCTCCTCTCTATCATATATATAAGGGGAGCATTTACTTCTCTCAAATAGGAAGTAATCAAGCAAAAAACAGTTAGCAACTAAGAAAGACTTGAACAACAAAGCTTTTATCACAAGAGAGATAGGGAGATAGCCTCTGATAGAGCTCCTGGTATAGAGAGTTTAGAACTCGTGTGGCTTAGTAATACCTTTGCTGTAATCTTGTGAAGTTAGAATAGCTAGAAATATTTTGTAAATAGGTGACACAAACTTAGTTATCATAATATAAAGCAGCTCGAGCTCCTACCTCTATTCACCAGAGGAGGACTAACCTATATTTTTATATGACGTGAACCTCCTCTCTACATCTTTGACTTTCTTTATTATTCCAATTATTTAACTAATTATTTGATTGGGTGGTCAAAACTAACCTACTCAAATTTTTCGCACCAATAATTTTATGTTAAAAAATGAAAATAGAGTTATTTAATGGACTAAATATGTTAGATCTCGCATAGGCCGGGTGTTTGATCATTTTGCTTGTACCAAGACCCTTTTTTCGAATATTTGAAATTTTTTAGCTCCAAAAATAATTAATAAACAATTCAATCAAATAAATTCACCACTATTTTACATTTTACCCCTCCCCCTTTCTATCTCTTCTCTCTCTTTGTGCTGGGTGCCCACGGAAATCATTCGAGATGTTAAATTTTTAACCTCCACTGATCTCTTCCATTTTTTATTTTTTTCCTTTCTCTTTTTTATATTATCCTAATCTCTACTATAGAAAAAGAGAGAAAAAAGTTAAAGTATTCTATCTTTTTCATTTCAGAAGTTAAACTGTTCATTGAATATTGAGTGTGTAATTTCTTAATAATTTAATACAAGTTCTTCCTTTTTCACACGCAAGAGGGTGGTAAAAGGTGAATTATTAGGTTTTTTATGGCGGAGATTGTTTTTTTCTTTTTTGAATGGATAAGAACTAAATGATTGTAGAAATTGAAGGATTGTGGAACATGTTTATTGTGATATCAAGTTGTAATCAATAGAAGATTAGTTTGGTTGGAGGTGGTAGGAATTTATAATTTGCAAAGACACTGGACTTTGTATTTGACGTGGCACGCGATAGCGTGTTGTTCCAAACGCGTATGTGCTTTATTTGTTTACTTATTTTTTAAATTTTTTTATGCTTAGCGTAAGGCTTTTAGTATTTGTCATAAATAATGTAAAATTTTAAAATATTTAAGGGCACTTAATATATCTTATATATATATATATATATATATTTTAATAATTAATGACACTTTTTAAAATATTATAATATACTTCTAGAATGTCAATCGTTATATATATATATATATATTTAATTTTATTTATAGCAAATCTCATAATATTATATGGTCAAAATGATATTCCTAAATTCGTGTAAGTTTTATTATTTGCTAGTATAGATGTTAGGTTAGAATATGATATAATATATATATATATATATAAAGGGTTATTGGGTGATTGTCTTAAGAATATCTCCGTCAGACTTCTATATCTTTATTTTGTGTAAAATTTATACAACTTATATATTTTTTGTATCTCTAACAATATTTTAAAATAAAAGCTTGAGTAAAATTGTTATATAAAATACACTTCCATTTTATAATGCACGTCAATTTTCTCTAGCTTCATTTTTTAAATAAAATTAGAAAATGTAATAACTTAAAATATAAAATATGGATAGTAATAAAAACTATATATTCGAAATCTACTCATCAATACTTACAAATCAAAAAATTACCGGCTCAAATAATATTTATATTTCTGAATTAAATTAATAGACAATATCATTGTAATTACAGTTGCATGAAGAATCATCCAGGAAGAAAACTAAAATAATTACAATATCAATGTAATTACAGTTACTTTTTTTTTAATTTTCTTTTTTATTCTTAGAGTAAGGCTTTTAGTGTTTATCGTAAATACTGCAAAATTTTAAAATTAAACTTAAGGGCCCTTAGTATATCTTTCTTCGGATATTTTTAATACATTAATGACATTTTTTTGGAATGTTATAATAAACTTTAGAATGTCAATAGTTATATATCTACATATATATATTTATTTTTATTTATAGCAAGTCTTATAATATTATATGGTGAAAATGATATTCCTAAATTCGTGAAGATTTTTAATTTGAGTTTGTAGTAAAAATCAAATTTTAGTCCGTCCCTACTTTTTTATAAAACTACTATGTAAAACAAGTGGCAAAAAATTATTTAGTTTTGCTGGTATATATGTCAGGTTAGAATATGGGATAATAATAATAATAAAAAAAAAGTTGTTTGCTTTAGAAAAGAAATTCTCAACTTAAATAATATTTATATTCCTGAAATAATATTACAGTTGCAAGAAGAATCATCCAGGAAGAAAACTAAAATAATCCTCACGCTGTTGTTCAAAAGTCCCAAAACAACAATATATAAATCTGTTGGAGATGCTCGGTTGCTTTAGAAAAGAAATTATCAACTCAAATAATATTTATATTTCTGAATTAAATTATCAGACAATATCATTGTAATTACAATTGCAAGAACAATCATCCAGGAAGAAAACTAAAGTAATCCTCACGCTGTTGTTCAAAAGTCTCAAACCCAACAACTCTCACGCTGTTGTTGTGGTCCCAATATAATAAATAGAAATTAAATAACTCCAATGAATTTTCAAGTTACTTTTAAGTCTAATCTTCTCTGTTTCTTCCATGTTCCTTCATACTCATGCACCAACCTTTTACCCAGAGCGCTATATATACACACGCAGTGGCGTAGCCAGAAATTTGAAGCTGGGGGTGCGCAATTTCCACGAAGCCTCCGAAATGTCCATGAAGCCTTCACAGTAAATCATAGAAAATTTAAAATATATAAAACATCAGCCCTAAAATCAGCCCTACAAAATTAAATCCTAAAATCAACCATATAAAATTAAGCTCCAACTAATTTTACCCAATCACACATATATTGATATCATATATGATATATGCATTCATGATTCATAATATATATCAAAAAAAATTATCAATTTCGCTATAAAAGGAAAAGGAAAAGAAAAGGGACAAAAATGGTGTTCTAACCTCAACCTAACTATCCAGCCGTGACTCCTGAGCAGTGAGCCGTCTAGGCGTGAGCGGTAAGCTGTTCTTGGTGAGGCGTGAGCTGCGTGATGCAGCCGTGCAAGCTTGGTCAGCGACTTGGTGAGTGTGAGTCGTGACAGAGTAGAGAACAACGAAAAAAGAGAGAAAGAAAGAAGCGTGCTGCGTGCGGAAAGAAAAGGTGGAGTTGATCTCTCTGGATCTCAATCCTTTTTAAATAAACTTTATTTCTCGCCAGTCCCTCAACTATTATTTCTTACAACTACATACCCTCAACTTTTTTTTTTTTTTAAATTTCCCGAAAATCTCGGGAGTGCGTCCGCACTCCCTCGTACAAGCGTGGCAACGCCCCTGTACACACGTTTTCACCAGTAAGAAGAGCATTCCATCTTCCATTTCTTCTCATTAATCTCTGCTCTCTTCTAATAATCCCTTGATTTACTTGGTTCGATTCCTTTCCCTCTTTTTCAAAGATCTCAAAGGTTCAATTAAGCTTCGACTTTAATTTTATTGTTATCCAAATCGTCTCAGTTATGGCTAGTTCATCATCGGTCGAACGTATTGAATTACTCAATGCAACATACGATGCGTACAATGGAGTCATTGTCGACATGAAGGATCCTATGGATTCAAATGTATTTGCTACCTTGTTGAAAGCGTCGATTTCCCAGTGGAGGCAACAGGGAAAGAAGGGTACTGTTTGGCTTAAATTGCCCATTGAGCTTGCAAATCTTGTTGAAGCTGCGGTACAGGAGGGATTTTGGTACCATCACGCCGAGACAACGCACTTGATGCTTGTATATTGGATTCCGAAAACTCCTCATACTATCCCCGCAAATGCTTCACATAGAGTCGGTATTTCTGCTTTTGTCATGAACGACAAGGGGGAGATTTTGGTAGTCCAAGAAAATAATGGCAAATTCAAAGGCACGGGCGTGTGGAAGTTCCCGACTGGAGTGGTAAATGAAGGCGAGGATATATGTGCGGGTGCAATCCGATAAGTGAAAGAAGAGACGGGGATTGATGCTGAATTTGTGGAATTACTCACTTTCTGGCAAAGCCACAACTCATTTTTCGGCAAGTCAGATTTGATGTTTGTATGTATGCTGAGGCCATTATCCTTCAAAATCCAGAAACAAAACTCGGAGCTTGCAGCAGCTCTGTGGATGTCAGTAGACGAATACGCTGCCCAACCCTTTGTACAGAAACGCGAGCAGTTCAAATATATCGCGGAAATATGCTCAGCCAAGAAAGATAGTAACTATACCGGATTTTCTGCAGTGGCACTTACTTCAGGTTTTTCTTCTAAGAAGAACTATTTGTATTGCAACAATCACAACCAAAAGCTGTGAATAGCTATAACACATTTTGAAGACACAACCTTGAAGGGCAACTCAACAAATTTATATACTTTACAAAAAATATTCATTTCCATTCCAATAAAAATTTCATATATAATTACATATTTCCAGATATTGTACATGTAATATTTGCAGATAATCGATATATATACATATATACATATTTCTTTTCTTTTCTTTTTTGGAACAAATTAGAGTAAACAACATATTTGACAAAATCTTAATCAACTGCAAATCACATTTTGATGCTGCCTTGTCCGAAGAGCAAGGTCCATAGTGCAATTCATGTTTGCAAATTTATCCTTCTCCATAAAAAACATTATAGTCACCCTCATACCATTCTCAGCCCCAAGATTGGATTAACACGTTTCAACTAAAAAACTTTTCTAACTTGTAATTGCTTAATTAATTTCGTCCCAATCTTTGCATTATTAACATTTGAACCCATGTAAAAATACTTAGCACACAACATACAATGCGTGCGCATGATCGATCCTTTTTTATGTACGCTGATATTTTAGTTAAAATAAAAAATATTTATTAAATAAAGAACTAGCCAAATGACAATGTGCTTCCTATTTTAACATAGACTCGTGGGTTTAGTTGTTATTAAATTAGGGCAGTAATCATGCATCGCATACACTAATTTACGCACTAATCATTGAATCCTATGATCTATGCAGTTCAATAAAATCGACAGATGACATACCTTAATCGAGATTTGATGTCAATGAAACGAACAGGATGGATCTGATCCTTCTGTTGTTGTCGTCCTTAGCGTAGAAAACACGACGCCTCTACGGTATGCACACACGAACGAGATGAGATCTTGCTTGGTGTACTAGCGCCCTCTAGGGTTCTCTCTGCTATTTCGAATTTTCTTGCCTCTCTCAATTTCGTTAACGGCCAAGAAGAACAAAGGTTCCCTTTTATAAGGGAACCCTAGTGAGAACCCTAAGCAACAAACGAACTGGGCCCAAGTCCAACTTGGCCCGTTTTAATTCGTTTTGATCCAACTCGTTTTGGTGTGCGACCCTGTAGGTTTTACACTCTTTGGCCGTACAATTAAAACCCGTTTTATTATACGAACAGTAAGCGGTTTCTAGTAAAACATTACTATTATCCAAAGGGTATAAAGGTCAAAAACGACACAACCTTAAATTGATATTTCACACATTAACTCCTTTTGTCAATCGATATCTAGATTGAACACAAGACTAGGCAAGTGTCATTCTTGTATAGTTCAATCTTTATTTCTTGATCTCTAAGTATAATTAATCCAAAACAAATGACATCTCATTTGTGCATGGCCATGCAAATATTAATTACACTTATCAAGGGGCCCAACGATATCTCTCTCAATATATGAGAGTGACAAATCCCATCTTGATCAACCACATACCGCTACATAGTTCTTAGTATGCTCGGTCATCATCTTTATAATTACTCGGTCAAGAGCAACGTTTGATAATGCCTGACATGCTAATCCCTATGTTGGTAACCATGGCGATCTCAGGTCTGAGGATAATACGATATCACAAATGGGGAACATCACTGATGACATTATGTAACACTCCTCGCAGTGTCCCCAAAGCGGGTCAGTCCAATACTTTGTTCCCTAACAAGTATCAGTATGTTCAGCTTGATATCTCCATATCCATGACTTGTGGAACATAGTCATCAGCTGACCCATACTCTAATCATTATATCAATGTGATCCTAGGTTATTGATACATGATTAGGGACATCTAAACAATATTATTATTACATTACTAGCATCCCACAATCTAGTCACGTACTTGATGAACTAGAATTAATAAATATTATTTACAAGAGATTATAAAGTAAAATAAATAAACTTTATTAATAACAATAAGCATAAGATATCCAAGTACAAATCATAATCTATGAATAGTCCTAGGACATATCTCTTTCATTAGTCCCGCCAAATAATTTTTCCTTAATAAAATAAACTAATGAGTAAAATAGGAAGAACACTAATAATTTGGTGTCATAACCGAATTCAAACTTCAAGTATCTGTTTTGCATTATTTCATTTATCAGTAAAATAAATTACTTTTTATCAAAAAACTCATTGAACATAACATACTTATAGAATTTTATTTTTGATGTCCTAAATTAAAAATATTTCAGTTTCCTTTTTTGGCATAGTCTACGCACCAAATTTTATAATGAAACAAGTTTTAATTTTTCGCAATTTATGAAGTCAAAATTAGATGATTATGTATACATATCATTAAGAATGAGCGAAAGTCAAACTTATTTTTTTGGGGATAATGGGGTACAATTTATGTTAGGAAAAGGCCTGTCCTGAATATTTTGTACCTTATATTTTCAAAAAGAAGTATTTTAAACCCCAACGATCAAATTATTATAGAAGAATGACTTACCCTTAAGCAAGAGAGCCAAAGACGCATTCACCCGCCTTCAATTTTAAACGAAATCGTAAAAGGCTCTTTCATGAAAGTTCAAAATTAGATTATCAATTAAAAAAATTCTCGTGTTCAAACCGACATGATAATACGACACAAAATGAAACAAAATTGACACGAAAATGAAAAATTAATCTCTAAGACATCAAAAAACTATAATGGATTCTTAATCTAGGATATCCAAAAGAAATATCATAAATATATCACGTTTAGTCAGTTTTTTGATAAAAATAATTAATTAATATGATAAACTAAAGAAGAAGACATAATTACTTGAAATATGTTTTAAAGTATAATGGGCTAAAATGTTAGTAAAACAAAGATGAGGTGAACTTTGGCAATTATAAAAACTTAAGTTGAATACTTGTTTAGCCGGGTTGAAGGAATATGTGGATGAGACCATTGGACATTTGGGCCAGCTAAAACCAGATCGTTTAAATTGGTTCGTTCTTGGCTAGTTCTTTGGTTCAGTCTAATAAAAAAAAAGACCGACATAACCGATCAGTTTATATTGTAAGTTAACAGCCCAGTCAATCGGACTGTAAACATCCCTAACTACAAGTAGCGAATATTTTTCCTTCTTCTTTTATATAAAAGTAGCACGTACTTCAAATACGAGCTTAAAGTTTACGGTGATGACTTCATAAAAGAGAAAGGCCGTAATTCATTATGAAAAGGGAAAATTGCACTTTACCCCTCTGAACTATTGACCTAGTTGCACTTTATCATACAAACTATTAATTTCATCAATTTTTACCATGACCTATTGATTTTGTTGTACCTTGCCTCAAATCACTGACAGGGTTAAAAAATTGACGGAAAAAAGGGCAAAATTGGAAATTGACTATCATAAACCTCCTTTCCATTCCGGCGACCCTTTTCGGTGACTCCTCTCTCCTCTAGTGACTCCTCTCTCAATTAATCAAAGGCAAATTGAAAGTGCAAGAATTAAATAGTGATGCTTAAATTCCTCTTTCTCTCTCTATCCATGGAATCTCCATCTTCTTCATTCTCTGTTCTTTTTTTTCTCTAAATTTTTGGGTTTTCAAGAGATTCAACGATGGTGGTGGTGCAATACTGGTGCGACGGCATGAGCAGAGAGAGGAAGATTACAACACTTTTCCTAGTCAACACCACAGCATTAGCGGAGATAGGAAGATTGATGGAGATCCGATTCGATTGATTTGTGTGAAGCAAAGTATTGTAATCCTCATTGTCACACCCATTTAGAAAATTGGGATTGGACTGAATCATTTTAGCCAGAGCTACGAGACATCAATGAAGTAGGCATCTCTACATATCCCCCATCTAGTTGATCTTACCTATATACTATACCGGCATTCTCGGTAGCATTATAATCAACTGTTTTATGACATTGATGTTTTCATCTCTAGCCGCTTGGTTGATCTTGGCTATAACCTCTTATGGCCTTTTTCTCTGTAAATCTTCGACGCAGCCATGGGAACGATTGGGGGTTGCTCAAGATACTTGGATCTGAGTTGGCTGAACCCTCTTCATCCTCAAGTCAAATAAAGATCCATGACGCCCTTCATCGGATCTCCGTCAATCTTCCTCTCTCGGCTAATGCAATTGCACCAGCGCTGCACCACCACCACCACAACTATTGAATCTCTTAAAAACCCAAAAATTTAGTGACAAAAAAAGATAAAAAAGAAGATGGAGATTCCATGGATAGAGAGAGAAAAAGCAATGTGAGCTTCACTCTTTAAGTCTTGCACATTCAATTTGCCTTTGATTCATTGAGAGAGGAGTCCCCAGAAAGGATCTTCGGAAAGATAAAGAGGTTTATAATAGTCTGTAGGTCGAAAAATACCCTAGAGGGGGGTAAATAGGGTTTTTAAAACTTAATGGGATTTTTAAAAATGATTTAAAAATATTTGATGTCTATATTTATCAAGCAATCAAGAACAAAGTTAATTCCAAACACAATGAATAAATAGCACAATATAATAGAGCAAGAGATAGAAAGATTGAACCGATCGAAGTCGAAGATTTTTTGTCCACACGGTTCGGCTTGTTCCCCTACTCCGCGCTCGGTTAGTTCCCCGAGAATTTCCACTATAACCGATCTCCTTCCGGGTGAAGATCAAACCTCTACAAGTGTATTCTTCTCACACACTCTTACAAGTATTGAAACACCCTCAATACTCTCACAAGAAATCCCTCTTGCTATTCTATGAGATACACCTCTCACAAATATGATTTGAATAAGTTTTGGTGGCTAACACCAATGTACAATATATCTCTTGTGTATAACAAAATACAAATGAAGCTCACACTAAGAGATATCAATATTGATCAATGAATATAAGCTCAAAGAATGAAGAGATTGATCAATGCTTTAGCTAGAATACTTGAATAATAAGAATATATGAAAAATGGTTTTGTATGATCATTCAAGTTATTAAAAATGAGTCTTAAAACTCATATTTATAGCTTGCAAAATCATATGGCCGTTGGGGATGATGAAGAAAGGTTTTGGCTCCAAAGTATACATTTTCAAACTTTCTAACAGCTAGTTTTGACAAAAAAATTCAAATTTGTTTTGTTAATTTCTCCCCATTTGACCGTTGGATCATGCTCAAATTTTAGTCAAAAGTGCCAGGAGATGTTGTCTAACTACTATAAAAATTTCAAAATGATCGGAGTCCGGGAAGGCCTCCATCTTACCATTAAATCAAAACTGGGCAAAAAATAAGCGAATTTTAAATGTAAAATAAAAATATTTTTGCAATTTAACAATTTAGTTCCAAATAAAATTCTAATGATTTTTGAACCTCAAAGATATGTTTCTAAGATACCTATTTTTACTATAACTTAAAATATGATCATTTAAAATTAATATGAATTTATTTTGAAACTCGGTTTTTGTAAAATGTTGTTTTTCAAATAAATTCAATTTCAAGCTAGTTTGAATCAATCTTTAAAAGATGCATGAATATGTTTGAGCTATAGGGATTTGATCAATAAAGTAACTTTACATAAAATCTAAGCACTCACTCAATTTAATGATAATTCGAGTCTTCGTGATGCTTGATTGTCTTGTGTGTATCTTCATTTGATTGATGATCTTGATTCTTTCTTGGTATTGATTCTTTGTGAAGCACATGGAGATTATTTGAGTTCATTTCTTGTGAGTGAAAGCATTTGTGGAGCTTTGTGTGAGAGTTTGACTATATCGGTTTGACGTCACACTTGGTTGGAAAAGATATCAGCTAATGGCTATCATCATTAGAACAACCGAGTTAAATAACACTACATTAACTTATTGTAGTTATCAAAATAAGATTAATTGACTTTAAGGTCAACATAGTCAATTTCCAATTTTGCTCTTTATTTTCGTCAATTTTCTAGCCCCGTTAGTTATTTGAGGCAAGGTGCAAAAAAATTAATAGTTCGTGGTAAAAATCGATAAAATTAATAATTCGTATGATAAAGTGCAACTAGGTCAATAGATCAGGGGGTAAAGTGCAATTTATCCTTAGGAAAATTTAAGGTATGCAGAGGTAGGGAAAGAAGGGTTGCAAGAATTTAGCCCTAAATTTTGCCATCAATCATTATAACATAATTATTAGCCAATGCATGTTTGATTTCATTTTAATTTTTTTTCTGAAAAAAAAAGAGGTGAAAGTGTGTTAGATAATTTTTTTATTTTATTTCTAGTGGTGGTTGATTAATAGATAATAAAAAATTATTTTATTAATAATGTTTTATAGAATTAAACAATGAACATTCTCTGCTTAAATAGGATCAGTCTTGGTATATACCAGACTGTACCATATACACGATGCGCTTGTAACTCATAAAGACAGATCTAAAATTTTACTATGACATGGGCTAAATAATAGGGTGGTTGAATCACAAGTATTTTCTTTTTCGCTACAATCATAAGAAACTTTATATTGAAAGTCAAGGAAATTTATACCATTAATTTGTCAGAAGAATTAATTAAAAAAAAGACATATTGCTTTAAAGAAAGGTTCTAAAAAAACACGATACAACTATTACTAGACCGAGAAATATCTTGTTCGAGTTTTTTATAATAACTTCATGCATATATGAGTGAACAATACCAAATGTGCGATAAATAATACATCGGCTCTTATCAAATTAAGAGTTTAATTTACTTCAATTTTGTTACTTTTATAAAATTACTAGTCAAGTAACTTGTTTATTAAAATGAGACATAATATATTAAGGAGGTTGCTATCGACAAACACCACTTCACTCTCTAAAAGAACCAGCTAACAATTGTATTTGCGCATACCACTTCTTCATTTTTTTAATTAATGATTTAAAAATTGAACTCAATTTAAAAATAATTAATAACTTCAAATTACTTAAACCCAAATTATTAACCCCGTTAATTAAAAACACTCTTCTTCATCATCATTTGTCTCCACCACCTCCATTGCAGCTGCCGCCACCACCACCACTATCCAAATCATCATCCCTCTTTAAAAGAAGTAGGATGCTTATATTTTTGTGCTTCTTTACATTTTATTTCATTTTTAAACCGTTAGATAAAAAGAAATGCAAAAAAATAAAAAATAAACAAAGAGCGTTAAGAATGTTTACTTCATTCCTAGAAACAAAGTGGTGTTCATCATACTCGACCCAAAGGAACCAAGTAAAGCATGAAGAATGTTTACTCAGTTCTTAGGAACTGAGTGGTGTTCATCAATCGTAATCGGCCCGAAGGAACCAGGTAAAGCACACATCACTCGGTCCTAAGCAACCAAGTGGAATTGAAAAAAATTACCAAAAGCTTAACTCTGTGATAAACAACCAAATATGTGGCCTCAGACTAGGTGATAAACAACTGAGCAACATAAGCTTAACTCGGGTACGAGTGACCGAGTGTGCCTTCATACCTTGATTATCTATAGCATCCATCTTTGAGTAGAACTATGCATGTCATGTTGTTTGTAATAAACAAGATATGTTTCAATTTAAATTGTGTACAAAATGATGGTACGAAGAAGAAGGAGAATGAGAAAAAGAATGGTCCAATTGTTTGGACATATATATAGAGAGAGAGGAGTGGTGGGAATCTATAGTTACTAATATAGTATTATGGTGGAAGTAGTAACATTAATTAACTATTAATTACTTTTCTTATATTCTTATTGCATAATAAAATAATTATTATAATATTTTTAATTTACTATTTACTTTAATATACTATTTTTAAAAAATGGCTTTAAATTGATAGTCTTATTTCCAGGTTTGTCATGCAAATGAGTTGTATTATTAACTATTAATTAGATTGAAATCAATATCTTCTTGAAAATAACAAAGTAAAAGTTGCAAAATAATTTGAAACGGATGCAATATATATTTTATTCTCCATAAGTAACATATTTAAGCCAAATATTTGGCAAAGCAATAAGACAAACGTTACTGAGGTTGCATGTTTGTTTTAATAATATGGATACGTAGGTAGCATATGTAATAGTAATGTCCTTAAGAATAATCCAAGCAAAGAAAATAGATTTTTATGCTGGTATTTAATTTGTTGTATATGATATAATCATTAGTTTTATGCTGAACTAACTCTTTTAAATAGTACCCACTAATCCATTCTAACTCCAATCTATATATAGTTGGTTAAACTGCTGATGCCTCGGCTAGGCTCTGTTCTACTTCCTGGTTATCACGTCCATCCGTCATTATGCTTGGTCTTACTAATTTTTTGGTATGATCTCGTCTGGTCTAGCCTTCTAGACTGTCGTTATTAGGGTTGTATCTGAAACCACGTTGCGAAGATAAAGGAAGACTAAGGTGCGACTCAATTTTTGCCAAAAGAACCACTAAAAAATATCACCGAGGGAAAACTTGGGTTTTGAGAAAGTGGTGTAAAAGAAGTCGTAAGGTGGTACATCCCTTATGCATGTTTGACAAGTAGTTTATCTGACTCGATTTTATATGCAACGCAGGTGTACGAACGGTTAAGACTTCAGGCTCCCTCCTATTTCGCAAGACCTTGCGATATACCCCAGGGGCGGGTACGTGCAAGAATATTTTCATATACTTCCCAGGTACATGAGTGTTCTCATCACTCGATATACCTCGGGGGCGTACTTGGCCAAGGAGAGTGGAAGTAAATGCTTTTGGTTTATGTTAGCTCAAGCAAGCCAACTCTCTACTCACTTATAATACTTCTGAGGGTTTGGCGTAATTTCACACTCGTGGAACCGATGCATGAATAGTGACGTGCGTGAATTTTTTTTTAAAAGATCAAGTTTACAAATATCATTATCTTATCATGTGTTTTGAAAAACTTCCATTTTTATTAAAAAAAGATTTCTTCACAATTAATTAATATAGGAAAGAAGTAGGAAAAGCAGTAAAAGCAGATATTCAACAAATAATAAACTAAAGTCCACATATAAGAGCCTAGTTTTCTAGTCCCCAGCAGAGTTGGCACTATGAGAATCCGTAAATGCGACCCCCGAGTCTCGATCCCGTGTTTGGGTTTCTGAAATATCGGAATGGATTTCATCGATCCATTTGCTTATATATGTTAATAATTCATATCGGGTGTCCTTCTATCCTATTTTTAGATACAAGAGGGTTCGTTCAGAGTTGTCAGTACGTTTTACGAGAAAATGAAAAAAATAGTTGTGTAAGAAGAAAAAGCTATAGATAAGCATTTCTTTACACGATTGTTTACGAAACCAAGATTTTATAGGGTCCAAAAACTATATTACGGTTTGGGAAGGTGTTAAGCACTCATTCCGTCCTTTCGGTCTCTAGTAGCTTTGTACGTTTATTTTATGTTGAAAAACTTGAATGCTTTTACTAACAGTCTACTACTTCCCAAATAAGAAGCCCTAATTTTGGGGAACGGGAAAAAAGATAAATAAACCCTTGTATTCCTTGATTCGATGTTTTTTGCTTTTGAAAATGCAGTACAAATGACAAAGTTTATATTTTTGAATTTAAAATAAAAATTCTGGCATTGTTTCCTCAGATAACAATGTCAGTCTTCGTATTTTGATTTTTTTGAAAAAGTTCGAATCCTTATCGGAACTAATTCAATATGGAATTTGAACTCATTGAGGGGAGTTTTATCAGATATATCACAGTCTATAGGGAAGACTGGACATGACCGACCTTAATTCCTAACTAAGTTTTATTGGTCCAGGTTTTAAAAATCTAGTTTAATCGTGACGATAATGTTCTTACTTTTCTATTTTTACAAATGATTTTATCAGGGTTTTGAAAATAGTAGACTATTTGCAACTTGACAATAAGTTTATTCAAATAAAATGCGGACAAAATAACAGATACGTAATAAAACAAGTACACATATATCTAAATTTAAATACTAGAAGAGACTTTTTTTACCTTCCCGACGAGAAAATATAATAATAAGAGAGAAAATAAAATATGACAGAGAAACCAACGGCGATAATAAGCTTTTCCTCTTTAAATATTTTCGAGAACTTGATTCCAGAAGTGAGACACACCGAGTGTCTAGAATAGATTCGATAATTCTTCAGAAATTAGACGATCGCTGAATATACTTGATAAAAGACTAGAAAATCAGATTGAAAACTTAGAATTTTTAGATCTCACGTTGCTGTCTTGAACCTTTGGGGTGTTGGCCTATTTATAGTGCTGGAGAAGGATTATCACGCGACATTTCTCCAAAAAAGGCAAGTGTCGCATCACATTTGGACCAATGTTGCGCGATAAATGGCTGAAGTGACAATTTTGATAGACTAATCTGTCAGAAAATGGTTAGTCTGTGTTTGGGGAAGTTGTTGCGCGATGTAAGAGAAATTGTCGCCCGATTATCCATTTTAAAAATAGGTTTGTTTGGCCAGGTGGGCCTCGGACTCCAAAACCGTGCTTTTCCAATAGTCATTTTTAGGGTTCTTGCGGGAGTCACGGATTAGGGTGTCTACAACGGGTGGTAGGAACTGGTCGCCTCATTTGGATTTCTATCCATCCCTTTCAGTATATGGGTTGAGGAGATAATGAAAATGAAGCATGGCAACTGTTGGGATAGAGGGGGCTATTTATACTTGGGGCAGACAACGGTTTACGAGAGGTGTAATTAAATTGAAACAGACGTGCGTTTCAAAAAACGACACTCGTCCTCCCAGAAAGCCTCGTGGCAAAACGCTCAACTACCCATTAAACCTGCTTAGTATTTCGCCCACAGGATATGCACGTCTATACGTGCACATACAACTAATGCACACGAATAGCATAATTCTCATGAACTAATAGAAGTATAAGCGCGATGTCATTTCGGCTATTCAAGCCACAAGTGTCATCTGCCATAGGCCGTGATGAGCACTTGTGCCCAAGGGACATTATTTAAAAAAAATTGGCTGTTTTAAGCCATAAGTGCCTTCTGTCATAGGCTGAGATGAACACTTGAGTCAAAGGGGCATTTTTTAAAAAATTGTTGTTTTAAGCCACAAGTGTCATCTGCCATAGGCCGAGATGAACACTTGTGCTCCAGGGGCATTATTCAAAACTTTTAACTGTTTAAGCCACAAGTGTCATCCGCTATAGGCCGAGATGAGCACTTGTGCCCAAGGGGCATCATTTAAAATTTTTTGGCTATTTTAAGCCACAAATGTCATCTGCCATAGGTCATGATGAGCACTTGTGCCCAAGGGGCATTATTTAAACAATTTTGGTTGTTTTAAGGCATAAGTGTCATCTGTCATATGCCAAGATAAAGACTTGTGCCCAAGGGGCATTATTTAAAAACAATTTGGCTGTTTTAAGCCACAAGTGTCATTTGCCATAGGCTGAGATAATCACTTGTCCCCAAGGGGCATTATTTAAAAAAAATTGGCTGTTTTAAGCCACAAGTATCATCTGCCATAGGCCGAAATGAACACTTGTGCCTAAGGGGCATTATTTATAAATTTTTGGCTGTTTTAAGCCACAATTGTCATTATTTAAAAAAATTTGGCTGTTTTAAACCATAAGTGTCATCTGTCATAGGCCGAGATGAACACTTGTGCCCTAGGGGCATTATTCAAAACTTTCGGCTGGTTAAGCCACAAGTGTCATCTGGCATAGGCCGAGATGAACACTTGTGCACAAGGGGCATTATTTAAAAAAAAAGTTGTTGTTTTAAGCCATAAAGTGTCATCTGCCATAGGCCGAGATGAACACTTGTGCCCTAGGGGAATTATTTGAAACTACTTTCCAAATTAGACGTGAAGTTTTACGCGATATCAATCCACGAAGCGCTATCTGCCTCAAGTCGCAATACACGCTTCGTGTCTTGAGGAACAACACCATAATAACATCGATTTGGAAATCAACATAAATACCATTAAAGAATTCAACAAAATTGAAGGCCAAATCGAAATCATATTATATCGAAAGCATACAGAGAGAGAGAATCCAAGATCGGACAAGATACACAAATATGCCCTTATGGCGCAAATGTTAAGCTTTGGGAGGGGAACTAGCGGGAGATACATCCTCATCTTCCTCAGAATCGAAATAAACTTTGGCATTATAAAGATCAAGTGGGCACAACACAGGTCGACCATACTGTTCATGATCGAAGGGGGAGACTAGCACGTTCAAGAAGTTTGTACCCACCTTGGTAAATAACATCGTTGAGCTTAGACATCTTAGACGCACACTCACCCAGCGCCTCATTATAACTGCCGTTCCTCTCATCGATCAAAGCAGATCCATGCTGAGAACTCAGTTGACATATTTCGAAGGTATGCGTTTCCTTCAATTGAACCACGATCGAAGCATACTCCTCCCTAACTTGGTTCAGCACAACAATGCCACCCTTGGCCATCAGTTCGGCACTCTCTCTGGCTAGCTTTTTAGCCCCAAAGCAATCTTGACTTTATCAAGGCTAGAAGTCTGCTCTTGGTAAGAAGTCTTGAGAGCAGCAAGTTCGTTGCCTTAGGCAATTTGAGCTTCTAACAGATCGGCGATTAAGGCACACTACTTTTTGATCTTGGCCTTTCGCTCTTTCTTAATAGTCTTGGCTTTCCTTAGCTTTTGCATACGCTTAAACTCAAGTTCTGAGAAACGCGCCCCGACCTACAAGCACGATGAGGGAAATCGTAACTGATGAGGAAGAATAAAGGTGATAGGGGTGTTTTACCTCGGCAAGGCATCGAAAAACTCCCATTCCTAGGTCAGCAGGGCTCTCTTGTTACAACAGTTCCTGATCATTGGAAGGGACATATATGTAATGACGGCGCGAGCAACTTCAGGATTGCGGATAGACAAATCCTCCACAGTCACTAGTATGTCTGGGAAGCATAATCTTAGATCCACTACAAAAACTTTTGCCTTTCCTTCATCTGCAGATGGGTCGGGACCAATATTGCTCTCAACGGCCAAAGTAGGAATATGAGCCCCCTCATCAGTAACCGCCAACTTGGCAGAAGGGCTACCTCAACAGAAGTTATGGTCTCAGAAATAATGGAAGCAGTAACTTCGACATTCGGAGTAGCACTTGACGACGGAACCCCATGATTAACTCGAGGAACCTTGGATGGGACTATTCTCGCGTCACCCTCGTAAGGCACACCCCTTTTCCTACCCTTCTTTAGAGGGGTAGAGAGATTGAAAATTTTGGAAGCCGACATAGCCTTATTCTCTTTCAGTATACGAACTTGACAAAAATTCAAACGCTCTGTTCGGAGAGGAGCCATAGCCTCCACGACTAGGACAGAGGAAAGGGGAAGCGAGACCTCAGCAGTTCCTATTTCATGAAAACATCGACTGGGTTTAGTGCCAACTCGAATACGATACTGCCTTATCAGACGCCTCTTAACATTGGTAGGCCACAAAAAGAAATCTTCGAAGAAATTAACACTGGAATGAGAAAAAATGAAAAAACCACCTACGTTTTCTTAACCTCTTCGTTTGGAAGAGGGTTATCTGACCTATCTATGGCTAGCACAGGAATGGGACGTAGGGCTTCGACGTCTAAGCCGACCTGCCCCTCTGCGGTGGCCATGGGGAGGAGATCGTCTAACTCAATAGAAAGCGCCTCGCCTGAAGGGTCAGTTTGGTCGGCGAACCTAGCATTGCCGAAAAGTTGCTCAATCTCTGGGTCCCCCCTCATTGTATATATTAGGGTCGTCTAGACCCTCGACTGGAACTACGACCCCTTAGTTTAGCTTTAAATGAGGGGTGGCGGTTGTGATATTGTCTGCAACGGTAACTTGAAATGACGATAGAATCGGTGCGTTAGATGTAATTGGAGAAGCTGAACCCTCGTATCCACTGGGAACTGCCAAAATGTTCACCTTGGCCGATTTGTGGGCCTTGCTCTTCTGGTTTGTTTTCTTCGACTGGCCCGAAGCTGTCTTGGCCGGACCTTCAGCCACTTTGGGCACGGTCTTCGCTGTATTGGCCCGAACGTCCCGATTGAGGATATGATACCGAGCGAATAATTGATACTGAGCAGGAGAGTCTAATTGGTCTCCTATCCAGTCACTTAGGGAGGTCTGTCGAGAAAGGATGTACAATCAGGGTGATAACCCAAAAGGTTATGGGCCGCCTTGGGATGATTCATTATAGAGCCATCACCACTACTGGTGTGATGGGCAATATCGTTCAGTTGATCATAATGAACGATACCCCAAGTAGGCTTAGTGAATAATTTCTCGTCGACAAGTGGTGAAAGCAACACTTAGATAAGAACCGAAAAACAAAGGACGTTATTCAAAACAGTATAAGGTTCGACAATGGCTTACCAGGTCGACTGCGCTGCCTGGGAACTGAGAATCCAGTGGGATTGGGCTCTACATTCCCCTTCAGAACCACCGCATTGCCGTACATATGCCTACAAGAATCTCATAAATCGAGAATTAGGGCTAGGGCCTTCGGTCTCCCTTTCAAACTCCATCTACCTTCAGACTGGGAAAATTGAAAGTGTAACATTACGTAACGTCCCAAAAGTCGAGTTGCATATTGAATCTTCTATTCACCTCGGCTAAACCCAGTATGATCCTGATTGTGTTGGGAGCCACTTGACTCAGGTGAAGGCGAGTTCGATGAAGAAAATCGACCATTAGT
Organism: Lonicera japonica; assembly: GCA_021464415.1. NCBI lineage: Eukaryota > Viridiplantae > Streptophyta > Magnoliopsida > Dipsacales > Caprifoliaceae > Lonicera > Lonicera japonica. Next base: position 84,056 of record JAKCWG010000510.1, read on the forward strand.
GGGTTGAAAGTAAATCGTAATCCGGCTTGCCCAAAATAGGCCGTGTATATGGGATACGTGCTGGCGTCAAACGCAACTTTTCTAAGGACAATGGTTGGGCGATGGCGTTCTTATTCTAAGGACAATGGTTGGGCGATGGCGTTCTTATTGTAAGGACAATGGTTGGGCCAACAAGAGGTAAAATGCGAAGATGAACGAAGCTGGGAGTAACTGACTTGATAAAACCCTAGAACGGAAGCATGGGATGCTTTTAAGAGCATAAGTTTTTTTCACTTTTGAAGAACAAGCGCAAGATAATGAATACGATATTCAAAGGGAAGTTATACCTTTAGGAAGCGCGCAACGAGGGAAAAATGAATCATGAATCCGAAAGAAGTGGGTAAAGCCTCAAATTGTTAAGTAACCAAACTGATGATCGACACGTGGAATCAGGTCGGGTCATTCAATGAAGCTTTCGATCGAAGAATAGGCTCAAGCACATGATCCACATCCTATTTAATGAGATCGCATGCTTGAGGGGGCAATTGAGGGAGCATAAAATTTGGTTAGGGTAAACTGGGGCGGCCCAACCTGCTCAAAGGCCCATACCCGGGCCAAGCTGACAGGCCATGCCCAAACGAAGAAGAACAAACGAGAAGACATGTCAAAGCAAGGACATCCAAGCACGCTGAGACGGACAGCCGGGGCCGAGACCTCCACGAAAGGGTGCACGTGCCATAACAGGTGTGGAACACGTGAGAAATGCGTGGAGAGGATCATACCAAATCATACGGATCTATATAGAATTGTACAGATCTCCACTGCCCCACGACCAACGTACGAATTCAGAAGTTGTTAGTAGTGAATAAGGGAATGAAGATTGGAGTATTATCCAAGTCTTACCCTCTTTAGTCATTTTATTGTCAACCTTAAATGGGAAAGTATAACCCTTATTATATACATATAAATAGAAGATGGGAGGCTCAAGAAAAAAGGTTGGTTGCTAGGTATATTGGGCGAATAGTTGCTAGCTGACTTAATCTGTTTTAGAGAGAAAAAGCTTGTAACATCATTGATATTGCCTTAAGAGCTCAATATAGTAACCATACACACACAAACGGATGACGTACTATTGGATCAATATAAACCCTGCCTGGAGAACCTACCGTACCCAAAAAAATCCTATTGTCACATCGCACCTCTTTTTCCGTTCACTCTAACTCGTTTCTCAAATTATCTTAGTGGGTCGGGTTGTAAAATTTTTGCCACCTACAGTTATATATGAATATATATATATATTTTTTATTTATGGCAAATCTTATAATATTATATGGTGAAAATGTTATTCCTAAATTAATGAAGTTTTATTATTTGACCTGTAGTAAAAATCAAATTTTAGTTCGTTCCTACTTAATCATTAAACTACTATATAAAACAAGCAGCAAAAAAATAATTAGAAAAGAAATTCTCAACTCAAATAATATTTATATTTCTGAATTAAATGAAGAAAGAAGAATATCATTGTAATTACCGTTGCAAGAAGAATCATCCAAGAAGAATATCATTGTAATATTTATATAATGTACTACTAGATTAGTGATATGATTTCTTCCATCCCAATGTAAAAATGGCTACCATTCTATTTTTTTGGATGTTATAGATTAATATTCTAATTTTGATTTTTTCAACATAATAGACCTACCAACATGGGGCAGAGGCCCAAAAGACTCCGGGCTCAGGATAAAAAAATGGAAACAAAACTATAGCTGTGTGTATATATATATATATTCCTATAAGCATTTGTGTAACCCCCCCTCCCCCCCCCCCCTCCAACCCCCCCTCTTTCTCATGTCTAGGCAGTAAAAATTTTATGAGCAATTTTATATTTATCGATTATTCTTATCACTTATATTATTACATGAGTTATATATTCAAAAAATACAACAAAGCGTTTAACGTACCTGGTAAAATAAATGGTAAAATTTTATGTAAAAAACAATATTTTTCAATTTCTAAATAACTCACATTAATTTTATATTAAAAAAATGAAAATAGAGTTATTGAATGGACTAAATATGTCAGATTTCACAAAGGTTGGGTGTTTGATCATTTTGCTTGTACCAAGACCCATTTGTCTGATATTTAAACTTTTTTGCTCCAAAAATGATTTATAAACAATTCAACTGTTGTAAAAATATTGATATGTGGTTGTCCATAAGTAACATTGTAAGATACAATTTATCCCACATTGGAATTGTGGTATGAATAAGAGATTACCCAATAGTATATATAGTTTATTTGTCCCACATTGATTATGTAGAGAAATAAGGAGGTTAGCTCTTAATATAAATAAAGCTAACCCCTACACATATTAGATATCAGTTGAGTAATAAGATTTCTCTTATTCTCTTCTTTCTTTATCTCTCTATTATTTTAACACGTTATCAGCACGATTGCTCTACAGTCAATTGGAGGCCATTGCAAAAGCAGGCCACCATAGTTAAAATTTTTTCCTTCTTCTTGAAAGAATTTTTTTCTTCTTTTTTCCTTCTTCTTGAAGGCAGGTCTTGCGAAAACATGTCACATAGTTTAAAATTTATATTTCTTCTTCTTGGAGGCCATCTCAATATCAAGTATCGTAATTTCTTAATACAGGTCAGATCTATGAATTTTTTTCTTTCATCTTATTACGATTTCTGTTGTTTGTCTTATATTATTGTTATAGATTTTAAATATTCTATTTTATAAATAATCTGGACTTGAAGTTCTATAATTTATTTTTAGGACCTAAAGTTTTTCATTCATTATTATGGATCCGAATATCTGTAATTTATATTTGGGACTTGAAGTTCCCCATTCATTATTCTAGACCCAAAGATCTATGATTTATATTTGAAGTCAAAGGCTTTTATTCTATTTAGAGATCTAAAGTTCTCTAAATTTGGACCTGAAGTTTCATAATAATTATTTTGGATCTAAAGTTCTGTAATCATAAATTTGGACCTGAAGCTCTATAGTCACAAATTTGGACCTAATGTTCCAATAACAATATGCCTCAATAATCAAATTTGAAATTTTGATATAAGAGGATATTGAATTAAAGTCCCATAAATTTGGTAACTTAAATTTGGGCATGAAGTCCCATATAAATGTTAAATTTTTATTTAATTAAAATTATATATAACTTTATATATAAGTATGCGGTTATTATATTATTTCCTATTTGAACTTAATAAACCTCTTATTCTACCCCTTCTATATAATTGTTTAAAGTATTACAAACATAATAGATCAGCATATAAGGATAGAATTTTTAGGCCCGAAGTTTTTTTTATAAAACCAAAAGTTTTATTATTTCTTATGAACCTGCAGTTCATTATTTCTTATGAGCCTAAAGTCTCATAAGATAAAGTATCAACTCTCATCTTTATATGTCATCAATTTATACATACTTAAAAAGGACTTAGTAGTTCTTTGGCAATCCCTGAAGGATGGATATGACCACCAGAATATGGTCATCATGCCAACACTCGTAATAAATAGATTGAATTTATGATTTTTGATACTTTGCTCCTAAAGTAGCACTATTAAAGACTCTCCATCTATTACACCTTGAATATGCTCCAGAAGTTGTATTATCAAGATTATTGTTTTTCAAGAGGTCTAGGCAAGTTGGTTGCCAAATATTGATGAAATCAAAATTTTAGAACAATTAGTTCTAAGGCAATTCCTGAAGAAAGTTCAAACTTTTATCAAAATAAAAGTCAAGAAAATAGGTCCAACAATCCCCCATAAAAGGTGGATAATATTTTTTTCTCTACTAGAGGTAAAAATGGTAACTGCCCCAGCAGAGGTAGAAAAAAAAATTCAAGAACCACCTGAAGTGGTTTGTTGAGAAGCGCCAGACCTTAAATCATAACTATATACCAAAATATGTGGTAGTTAAATACAAGACCACTATTAATAATGTGGAAACACTTATACTGAATAGGGAAATCTTGATCAGTACATTTTTAATTAATAGCATATAATTGGAATTTTTTTTATGAAGTTGCTAATTGCACTCCTCTTGATGAAGAGACTTTTGATGAGAAGTTGAGAGCAAAAATCAATCTAGGTCCAGAAGACCTAAATTATCATTTATTTATGATTCTTTTATGTAAATGTACGGATTATGGATTGCATAATACACTTTTCAGATGGTGTCATATCATACACTATTATTGAAAAACCATAAGTTTTTCAATAACTTGGTGCTTAATATATACACAAAGTATCCACTGTAGCTGGACTTATACAAAAGATTAAAGGTTCCAGAAGAGCCTATATAATGTTACCAAATAGTATCAATATATTCATTAAAGATTATTATTATTATCAAGCAGTTCCCGAAGAAACTTGCTTAGCTTTAATGAGTATCATATTGAAATAAATAGTGAAGGTAACAATGAATTACTATGCATTATTAACTAGTGTTAGGAGCCAGAAGGTCACACTAGAATCATTATTACTTTCTTCTCAGGTCTCTATTGCACAACATTGTGCATCATTACTAGTGTTAATAGCTAGAAGCTCCCACTAGAAAAATTAAGTATTTTCTCATCAAGTGTCTATTATACAACACTTTTTAGTGTTGAATTACTCTCTACTATGAGTCAGAAGCTCAAGCCGAGCTAAAAGTCTAAAAATTTAGTTATCTCAAAAATCTCAACTCTTTGCATAATAGGTAGACATCTTAGAAGTACCATATTATGAAAAATAATGAACAAATCTTAAGGGTACAAGTTTACTAAATGTGTATTTTTTTTCTACCATGTATTTGCAAAGGTAAACTTGTTACTAAATTATTTTATTTAATTTTTTTTAGATTGACATTTTTTGAAAGAAAGCAAGATAATATTTGTGCTTTTGTAGATCCTCCAATACTATAGACACCTATTGATATGTAAGTTTTCTTCATTTTACTATATATTATTTTTATAAGTTTATTAGCCAACATTGTAAAACTTAACTTTAGACTTAATTTTATTTTTTTTTACAAGCTTATCATGCGAATTCAAAAATACAACTACTAAATTTAATTTGCCTAAAGTTCGTTGTGTTATTCATATATGCTTTGATCCTTTTTCAATTATCTAGTATTTAAAACCAATGAAAGGAGATGTGTCTACTGTATGTTTTGTAAATTATCATTTTGGTGAGAAAGTATTCTCGTTGTTAGGGGGAGATAAGAAAGTTCTTGCAGAACTATCCATTCTAGAAGAACGGCGAGAATTATAGTGGAATAATCCCACTATGTCTCATCTAGACCCACGTACATCATAAAGTGAGAAGGTACGAAGAATAGTGTTTTGCAAGAAATTGCAAAACATTACCAATTGATTCAATGATGCAGTAAAATGCAACAAAGTTATATATGCCAGCTATAAATGCAGTTGCCATAATTAGTATCCATGCAGGACAACTTTAAAATATGGCAACTAATGAATCTGTACCACGCCAGAAGTGTGGCAGGCGTATAAGTTCCAAAGATTGAACTCCCTAGAAGAGGAAGTCTAATTAATCATGCCCTAAGAATACTTCTGAAGAGGTTATGAGAAAATCAACTCTCTTTAAGGCTCCAGAAGTGGCCATTGTCTTGAAAAAGTCACAAGTCCCTGAAGAGACTACATAAGCCCCTGAAGAGGCATTGGTACCAAATAATAAAGAGATCTCAATATTTAATAAGAGAGATGTGGAATATAAAATAAAATGTTATCGATGACTTATTTGCATGTACAGTAGCTACTGGAATATCAAAAGGAAATGATAATAATGATACATAACCACGTGCAATAAATAAATGTCAACAAAGAAAAAAATTGGCCAAATGAGAAATTGCCATTAAGGCAAAAATTTCAGCCTCTAAATGAACATGGTATATTTGGACCTATAGTACGAACCCCGAATAAATATTAACATTTTTTGTTACAAATGGGTGTTCGTAAGAAAATTAAATTATAATAATAAAATCACAAGGAATAAGGTACAACTTGTGGCACAAAGTTCCTGCAGAAACTTGGGATTGATTATGAGTATTGTATTCCCCTAATTATGGATCCAATATATAAATTTTAAATATCTTATAATTAACTTAGCAGTTGTTGAAATGCTATATATGAGACTCAAATATGTTGAACTTGCTAATTTATACGGGGACTTAGACTCTAACACTTATGTGAAAATCCCAGAAAGATTAACTTTGCCTGAAGCAAAGTTGAAGAGTACGTACTCGATAAAACTAAGACACTAATTGTATGGACTTATCAATTCCAAAAGAATGTGATACAATCGTCTTAGTAAGATTTGTCTAAGGAATGAAATAGAAACAATCCCATTTGCCATGTGTCTTTATAAACGAATCATTAAAAATTATTTTCAATAGTACCAATTTATGTGGATACATTAATCGAGACTCCTGAAAAGTTCGAGAAAACTGCTAACTATTTGATAAAGGAATTTAAAATAATGGATAAGGTAAAACCGCCGAGCATTCCCATGATTGTCTAGTTTTTATATGAAAATCCATACCGTTTTAAAGAAAAAGATGAAGAAGTATTGGTCCCGAAGCACCATACTTAAGTGCGATTGATACTCATAATGCACTAGACCAGAAATTTCCTTCTTTCTTTACTAGCTCAATATATATAACTTAGCACCAACTAAGCAACACCAGATATGTATCAAACATATCATCAGATATCCACAAGAAACCACTAATTTTATTTTATGCACATAACTCTTATGGTTCCAAGTTGATAGGTTATGTTAATCCAGGATATATTTCTGATTATGATAAGGTACGATCTCAATTACATTCAATATTTATTAGTATTAATGCTATTATTCTTAGTGGCAATTTCCTTAAACCACTTTAAAATTTTAGCTCTTCATGATGTGAACACCCCAGTCCACGACTCTCGTACAAATACTGGTTTTCTCATAAAATGAGCATCTTGCATTTTGTCCTGAGTCATCATGCATATAGAAGAGTAATAGGAAAGACTCCAAGTTCAGTTATGCCGGGAGTTTGATACGACCATTGTTACCTCTTCATGGGGTGCAGGGCAGCGCCTCGTTAGAAAAATCAAAGTTTTTCGAGTGTTTCTGTGCATTTTCTGTGAGCCAGCCGCAGCCCTTCAACCATACGGCTACCCGCCAACCATACGGTTGGGACATAACCGCACGCCCTAGCGGCAGCCCCCAGCCACACACACCAACTGCACCCCCTAACCGTAGTTCCCAGCCGCACCCCCTGCGGCTACCCCTTGCGGTTGGCTTCTTTTGGAGCGTTTTTGGTGGAAGTTTCCCTATAAATAGGACTGTTGGGGTCTTATTTGGGATCTTCAACACTCATTAGTGTTTTTAGTAAGGTGAAATGCTGTCAAAATTATTAGAGAGTCTTTTCTTTCAGAGAATTTCTAGAGAGAGAAAATTAGTGAGAGAAAGTTTTAGGAGAGAAAAGCTTTAAAGAGAGAAAGCTTTAGAGAGAGAAGGAGCAATGAAGGCAAGCAGTCTTTCTTCTTCAAGTGCATTAGGTACGTTTTTCTACAACTCTCCTGAATTTCAATACTAGATTTTAATATCATTTTTAATATAAAAAATTAGATAACTTGCAAAGAAGTTCATTGTTTTCAAAACTAATCTTTTCTAAGTTTTACAAGAAAATTAAAATATGTTTTAACACGTTTTCAAAACAAAACAAAAATACAAAAACAGTTTTCAAACAAAAGGAACTACGAGACTCTGATGTCATTCTAGGAATGAATACGTAGGCGCTCGCAAAGCTTGAGTATGATTTTAAAATACTGTTTTAAATTAAATTTATCCAGAAAAGACTATTTTAAAAACAATTCAAAATATTTGCAAGATATCTAAAATAGGAATTAAATACATGATCCATTAAAGAGACCGAAAGGGCGAATTGGGTGCTTAACACCTTCCCAATTCGTAACGTAGTTCCCGAACCCTAGCAAAAATGAATTATTAATGAATCTCTAGTTTTAAACGTATGAAAGATAATTCGTTTTTGAATTGTCCTTTGTACAATCTTTTGTTTGTTTTCTCGTAAAACAAACTGGCGACTCTACAAAACACGTTTTCCTTTAAAACAAAGAAAACCGAGAACGAGGACTTCTCGAGAGTCGGGTCGGAGATCCGAATTCTCACACATGAAACTAATCAAAAATATTTATGATTGAGATCCTTACTTCAGCATATTCGTAGTTCTTGTTAGTTGTCTTATATTATAGATGTTTCGAGCCTTATCTATGAAGACAATGCAGCGTGTATAGCACATTTTCAAGAAAGTTTCAAGTTGACAAGTATGAGACATGTTTCACATGAGCATTAGAAGAACACAAAGATTGAAGTCAAGTAAATCCACTTGATGACAACTTGGTAGAGTTTGCTCATGAGGTGATTGTCAAAGCTGATATTCCAAAAATGAGTTTAAGAGATTGTTATGATTTGACTTCATCATCAAATTAAATGTAATTGTCATCATAAGGGGGAGTAAATAATTAGGGGGAGATCCTGAAGTATGCTACCTAATATTTGCACGCTGTACTCTTTTTCCTTTAACTAGGTTTTGTCCCATTAGGTTTTTCTAGTAAAGGTTTTAACGAGACAGCATATTGTGCCTTTGATACCGATTCAATGATCCAGAAGAATGTTGTACTCTTTTTCTTTCACTTTGATTTTTTCCTACTGGGTTTTTCCTTAGGAAGTTTTTAATGAGGCAGCTGTCATTAAATTGTGGCATAATGGACATCTAAGGGGGAGTGTTGTAAAAATATTAATATGTGGATGTCCATAAGTAAGATTGTAAGATACAATTTATCCCACATTGGAATTGTGGTATGAATGAGGGATTACCCAATAGTATATATAGTTTATTTGTCCCACGTTGATTATGTAGAGAAGTAAGGAGGTTAGCTCTTAATATAAATAAAGCTAACCCCTACACATATTAGATATCAGTTGAGTAATAAGATTTCTCTTATTCTCTTCTTTCTTTCTCTCTCTATTCTTTCTATCTTTATTATTTTAACGTGTTTATTACTATAAGTGTACATGCAATTCTGTTAAAAGTCAACATTCCTTTGAGCCGGTCAAAATTTACATATGTTACAAGCACACAACCATTTATAAATTAAAATAAATTAATTTTCATGAGAGAGGTCACTCTGGCGACATGTCGCTTCAATTAATTCATCTCAAAATATATATATATACATATACTTGATTATACCAATATTTGAATTTAAACTGGTTGAGTCAAAGTTTATTAGGTTATAAACCCATATCCATATTTTAACCCATATCACGCAAAACACTAGACCTTAAAATTTCTTTATTCACGTGTACTGGTATAACATGCCAAAAGACCCACTCCGGTATACAAAGTACCTTAAAACTTATGGCCTTATGCGTACAGGTAAAACCCAATATAAATAAATATTAGTACGCCGCCTATCTTAATAAAACGAAATTGGGGTTCTTATATATATATATATATATATGCAAAAATAGCCACTTTTATATAAAGATCCCAAACTTTAATTTTTAATATAAATAAACAAATATATATATATATATATACATATAGCAGTACCTTTACTTTAATATATATACATATAAATAAAGAACTATTGATATATATATAAAGCTCCCAATAAGTCCAACATCTTTATTAACCTTTTACATATATATATATATAAAAGGAATCATAAATGCACGAGCCCAATTCTCCAAAAACTAAATTTGACCAAACATATATATATATATATATATATGTATATCTATTGACATTAAAGGTGTTTGTAAATTAGGAATACGGCTGTACTATATTTATTGATATCAGTAGCCTACATATGTACACCTTTAATATTGAGAAGTCCCCTTTAATCGAGATATATGTATCTCGATTAGACATATGTATAAAACTTGATTTGACTGAATCCATATATATAAAATAGCCATACATCCACAGCAAATTGTTGAAAAAATAATAAGCTGCCGAATAAAGTACACGTGCAATAAACTACAATTAACAATGATTCCAAATCTAATAATTTTAAAACTAAAATTTATCAGATTTGAAAACATCTAAAAATAAAACAAAATCATAGATTGAAATAATATTGGATTCTCAATGATTCAACATGAACCCTCTAATACCAACAATATATATATTTATATATTGTTGGTATTGTTGGTACTGTAAATATATATATAAATAAAATTAAAGTTTTATTTATATATAAAGATCTGTCATGCATATATAAATATACATTAGTTTGTCTACCGAAATGGGTTTTACGTATTATACCGGCACGCGTGGACACGTAAATTTTAAGGCCTAAGTTTTGGGTGAATGAATTAAGTTATATGGTTCAAGATATGGATATGGGTATATAACCCAATAAGCTTTGACCCAACCAGATTAAATTCAAATATTGGTATAATTAAGTCTATATATATATTTAAAGACAAATTAATTGAAACGACATGTCGCCAAAGTGACCTCTCTCTTGAAAATTATTTTGTTTTAAAATATAAATGACTGTGTACTTGTAACTTATGTAAATTTTGACCGGCCCAAAGGAAAGTTGACTTTTAAGAGAATTGCATGTACACCTATGGTAATAAACACGTGATAATTATTCAGTTTATTTTATGTGAACAATAAATCGGTCTAAAGGAAGATTTATTATTCGATATACCCTTATTATCAGTGTTTGGTTACTATAACAAGATATCAATTGCAAGTTACTATTTTGTCCAAAGATGAAATATTAATGGAGCACCCGGTATCTTGAGATGGGAATTACCTTTATTTGAATTTATTATGTTTGTTTTAAGACTTATGTGAGCTTATTTTGTCTATGTACTATTGTTTTTTTATGAATTTGATTATAAAGACTTCAAGTCATATTACTGCCAGCAATTGTATTCCAATGCTAAATGGCACAAAGTTCATATCATGACAACAGAGCCTCTTGATAGTTCTTAGAGTCATGGATCTTGACCTTGCGTTAAGGGTTGATCCTTCCCCACCTCTTACAGATAAAAATACTCTTGATAAGAGAGAAAAGATAAAGAGAAGTGGGATAGATCAAATTGCATGTGTGTCATGATTATGAAGAAAGCCATTCCAAAAGCATTCAGGGGTATAATATCTGAAAAGATAATTACGGCCAAGGAATTCCTTGCAAACATTGAAAAGAAGTTTGTCAAGAATGAGAAGGTTGAAATAAGTACGCATTTGACACGCTTAATTTCAATGAGGTATAGGGGCAAAGGCAATGTTAGGGAGTATATCGTAGAGATTTCTCATCTTGCTTTCAAGTTAAGAGCACTTAAGTTAAAACTCTATGAGGACTTGCTGATGCATCTAGTTTTAATATCTTTTTCAACATAGTTTAGCCAATTTAAGGAGAGCTTTAATTGTCAGAAAGAGACTTGGTCTCTAAATGAGCTTATCTCATACTGTGTTCAGGAAGAGGAAATGTTGAAGCAAGATAAGGTATAAACTTATTAATTGTCTCAACCTCTAAAAGCAAGAACATGGGAAAGGAAAGGAAGAAGAAAAAGGAAGTTACAGATACAACACCACAAAAGAAATAAGAAAAGGAATTGGGCAAACCGGAAGATATTAGTGTTACTTTTGTGGAGTTGAAGAACATATAAAGAAGCACTATACCAACTTTCACGCATGGCGTGATAAAAAGGTGGTACCTTAATTTTTGAAAGCCAAATAATGGTGAAAGACACATTTATTTAAGTGATGGTAAAACGGTTCAAGTTGAAGCAATTGAAAAGTTTAGATTATTATTAAGGACTGTATTTTATTTGAATCTTAATGAGACATTTATTATACCATCTTTTATATGAAATTTGATTTCAATTTATGTTTTGGACAAATCAAGATATTTTTTGTTCCTTCGGGAATAAATTCTTTTAATTTGTTTCATAATTGAAAAAGTGGCGGGTTTCGGTTCTTTGTTAGGTTACGATAATCTTTATTCTAGTCAATACAATTTCTTTACTTAATGAATCCTCGTAATTAAGTGCATACAGTGTAAAAAACAAAATTAAACATTGAGAATTCAGATGCATTATAGCAGAGGATATTGCTATTTTGTAGGATACTCTGAAAGATCCAGGGGGTACAAATTTTATGATCCCACGAATAACTCAATTTTCGAATCGGAAAATGCCCGGTTCTTTGAGGGTGTAGAGTTTGTGGACGGAGATATAGCCAGATATTTTGTCATTGAAGAATAATATGTTGATATTCCCACAGGTGCCATTGGCATTGATTAGGTTTCCATTCCTGACTTTGTTCAGGACACAAATCAAGACAATGTCAGAAAACCTCCCATTCAAGAAATTATTCCAGAAGAACAAACTCCACCTCCTCAAGAACCTATGCCATTAAGGAGATCCACTAGAGAAAGGAGAAGTTGTGCCAGATGACTACATAGTATTTATCCAAGAACTTAAGGTTGACATTTGAATGATGGAAGATGACCTGATCAACTTTCATCAACCATGGAATGTTCTGATTCTTAGAAGTAGATTGATGCCATAAATGAGGAGATTTAGCCTAAGAAGAAACAATGACATATGTGATCTTATCTCATTGCTAGAAGATGTGAAACCCATTGGTTATAAATGGATATTTAAGACCAAAAGAGATTCGAAAGGCGATGTAGAGAGGTACAAAACTTGTCTTGTAGTAAAGGGCTTTACACAAAAGGAAGGCATAAACTATAAAGAAATTTACTATCCAGTTTCTTTAAAAGATTTTTTTAAGACTATAATGGCATTGGTAGCGCATATCGATCTTGAGTTGCATCAGATGAATATAAAGATGGCGTTTCTTAATGGTAACATTATTGAAACGATCTATATGGTGCAATCAGAAAACTTTATGGTGGGAGACCCAAAGAATATGATTTGCAAACTTAAAAAAATTCATCTATGGGCTCAGGCAAGCCTCTTGGCAATGGTATTTCAAGTTTCATCAAGTAATCTTCTCATTTGCTTTTGAGATGAATTTGGTCAATAATTGCGTATACCATAAATTATGTGGGAGCAAGTATATTTTTTGATTTCATATATCGATGATATTTTACTTGCTAGCAACGATGTATGCATATTACACGAAATCAAGAGATTTCTGATTAAGAATTTGAGATGAAAGATCTTGGTGACGTCTCTTTTGCATTAAGCATACATATACACCGAGATCGCTCTCGGGGTATTTTAGGATAATCACAAAAGGGCTATATCGAAAAGGTTCTCAAGAGATATGACATGCAGGATTATAAATCAGGTGATACCCTTATGATTAAGAGAGATAAGGTTAATCTCATTCAGTACCCTAAGAATGATTTTGAAGAAAATAAAATGCAGAAGATTCTTTATGCTTCAGCAGTATGGAGTCTGATGTATGCGTCCAGATTTTGCGTACATTATTGGGATGCTAAGCAGATATTTAAGAAATCCAGGAATAGACCATTTGAAAGCAACAAAACAGGTCTTATGGTACTTACAAAAAATAAAAGAACTACATGCTCACATATCGGAGGTCAGATCAGCTTGAGATCTTTAGGTATACTGACTCTGATTTTGCTGGGTACAAAGATATAATTAAATCTATCTTGTATTCCAATAACAACAAGGGCTTGGCGAAGTCTAAATATATAGATATCAAGTTTCTAGTTGTTAAGGAAAGAGTTCAGAGCGAACAAGTGTCTATAGAACACATCGGTACAAACTCCATGCTTGCGGATCCGCTTACTAAGGGATTGCCACCCAAAGTGTTTCATGAACACATTACTTATATGGGTGTCATTTATTTTCAGGAAATTCAGTTTTAGTTGGAGTTTGTAATTTTTGTGTTTCTATGATATAGACATATTTCGGTTGTTTCGGTTTAAGGACATTTAAAGTTATTTTCTGCAGAAATAAAGCTTGGTTTATTTACACTCTGATTGGTTTGGTCTCACAAAGGTTTCAGGAGGACCAGTTGAAAATAGGTATGTTAAGATCACATTGCATGTAATTTTCATGCTACACATCCACATCATGATCCATGTCATTCAGTTAGATCGACATGTGTGACCATTGATGGGTCGAGTTACGTCAAGTGTAACAAAGGCCGCTTTGATCCTATGTTGATTTGATTGATGGACCGGATTGGATACAAATACATTTCAGTAATGACAGCAAAGATGAGCTCAATTTACAATACATAATTATAAGGTTACACATATAGCCCAAGTGGAAAATTGTTGGATCCTTAATCCAACATTGGGCTTATATGTGAAACAATTATGTGTTGTGAATTGTCGAATGGTTAAGCCCACTTTAAAAGTGATAAAATAAGGTTTAAGCTTTTTGGGCTTAAATATATCTAATAGGATGTGGGCCTTTAATGTGTAAATACTTAAGAGTAATTCTATTTTTATGATGGGCTAAAATAAAAATACTAAATAGATAGTAGGGTTTACTATTTATATATATTGTGGTTATGGTCCCTAGATCACACGTACGTATTATGTCCCTGTTGAGCCCCCATCATCACAGAGAGCGGAGATAAGGTATAAAGGATTCTCTAAAGAAACACGTGTAGATCTGGAAGGCCAACCACTCGATTACCAACACACGTTATGGATTCAGGTACACTTTCGCATATTAACTTATTAATTCTTGTTGATACAACATGAATGGTCCTAGGGTTTATGGTTATTTAGAACCAATAAGATCCAACAAGTAATTGTCGTGGGACAGATCAAATCGTGGTGAATTTATTTGATGGTTATAGAGAAGCGGGTTAGATCAAATCGCATGTATGTCATGATTATGAAGAAAGGCATTCTGGATGCATTCAGGGTTACAATATGTGAAAAGATAACTACGGCTAAGGAATTCTTTGCCGATATTGAAAAGAGGTTTGTCAAGAATGAGAAGGATGAAATATGTACGCTCTTGACACGCTTAATTTCAATGAGGTATAGAGGCAAAAGCAATGTCAGGGAGTACATCGTGGATATGTCTCATCTTGCTTTCAAGTTAAGAGCACTTAAGTGTAACGACCCGGTCCCACCTTAGTACAATATTGTCCGCTTTGGGCAGTGTCCATCACATACACTCACGGCTTTATTTCTGGGAGCTCACGACCAGCTTCTCAGGGGGTCACCCATCTTGGGATTGCTCTGGTCCACTACTCGCTTAACTTCAGAGTTCTTATGGGATCCGAAGCCAGTGAGCCCTCAAAAGGCCTCGTACTTAATTAGTGACCATGTCTTACTTACATGGGCCTCCAAGGATCCCCCATCTTCCGATGTGGGATGCCCCCTTTGAGCTACAATTCCTCCTCCCAAGGGAGTACTCCTCGCTCACAGGGCGTCACATTAAGCTAGAACTCTATGAGGACTTGCTGGTGCATCTAGTTTTGATATCGCTTCCAACATAGTTTAGCCGGTTTAAGGTGAGCTGTAATTGTCAGAAAGGGACTTGGTCTCTGAATGAACTCATCCCATACTGTGTTAAGGAAGAGGAAAGATTGAAGCAAGATAAGGTAAAAACTTCTTAATTGTCTCAACCTCTAAAAGTAAGGACAAGGGAAAGAAAATGAAGAAATATAATGAAGTTACAGATACAGCACCACAAAAGAAACCCAATAAAAAATTTAATTGGGCGAACCGGAAGGTACTGGTATTACATTTCAGTAATGACAGCAAAGATGAGCTCAATTTATAATACATAATTATAAGGTTACACATATAGCCCAAGTGGAAAGTTGTTGGATCCTTAATCCAACATTGGGCTTATATGTGAAACAATTATGTGTTGTGGAACTGTCGAATGGTTAGCCACTTTAAAAAAAAAAAATAAGGTTAGGTTTAGCTTTTTGGGCTTAAATATATCTCATAGGATGTGGCCTTTAATGTGTAAATACTTAAGAGTAATTCTATTTTTATGATGGGCTAAAATAGAAATACTAAATAGAAAGTAGGGTTTACTACCTATATATATTGTGGTTATGGTCCCCAAATAACACATACGTATTATGTTCCTGTTGAGCCCCCATCATCACAGAGAGCATAGAGAAGGCATAAATGATTCTCTAAAGAAATACGTGTTGATTTGGAAGGCTAACCACTCGGTTAGAAACAAACGCTATAGATTCAGGTACGCTTCCGCATACTAATCTTTTAATTCTTAGTGATACAACATGAACGATCCTAAAATTTATAGTTATTTAAATTTAACAAGATCTAACACGTGGTATCAGAATCCATTATTACCATAGTTAATAATGCATAATAAATAAATTCACCACTATTTTACATTTTTAGTCGTCCCTCTTTCTCTCTCCTCTCTCTCTGTGTGCTGGGCGCCCACGAAAGTAATTCTAGATGTCAACTTTTGAAACTCCACTGCTCTCTTTCTCTCTCCTCTCTCTCTCTTCCATTTTTCGTTTTTTTCGTTTTTTTTTATTTATCCTAATCTTTACTATAAAAAAAAGGGAGAAAAAAAAAAAGTTAAACTATTCTATATTTTTCAGATGACCATTTTTCTAGGGACATCCCAATTCCCGGACTAAATATTCACCAACTTTTTTAATAATAAATAATTAATATACCAAATTTTATAATTTTAAATAAATTGTATTTTGAACTATCCATTTAAAATTTGTGGACTCTTTAAAAAAAAGAACTACGTTCTTAATTAATTTGAGATATAAAAAATATATCGTATAAAAATTAAAAAATACCTTGAAACCTTAAGAAATATATTATTTCTTGTTTTCTCCTCTGTTAATTCTCAAAGTTCAAACCCCAACTCCAACCCCAACCACCACCTCCCACCCCACGAACCCCACAACCCACCCACAATCCCCACCACAAGTTTAATTGTATCTTTAAACGTAAAGATATTTATGATTTTTTTTTGGTAAATAGTTACACCGTTATTTCATTATTTTTGTTTAAGATTGTAATAATTTGTGTGTATATATTTATCGAGCCATTTATTTTCATAGAAAATTTATATAAAATTGGAGGACGTCTATAGCATTAATTACTTGATATATATCAAATATATATATATATTAATCATAGTTATAATTCAATCCACCCCACGTTAAAATTCTAATTCTACTCCTGCAGACCACTCTCACAATATTCATTATGTTTTAATCTAGACTATTAAATTAAATAAGTTCAAATATCTTTCCCACCTTACACTTATTCTTGGTGGCTACATGTGAATAGAATCAATATTAATAATTAATATTATATTCCTAAAATTAACATAAGGGTATTTTACTACCACTTGTTATATATAAAAGAGCAAGAAACAAAAAGTTGTGGCACGATATATTGCTGAGGTTGAATATAAATGAATGGCTCATGGAGTGCGAATTGATGTAGTTTAGAAATTTCATGTTTGATTTGGGTTTCAAACCAAAAAACGTTATGCAGTTGTATTGTGACAACCGGACAGCTATTGATACATTGCAAAATCTAGTTCAGCATAATCGTATTAAGCTTTTCGAGGTTGATCGTCATTTTATAAAAGAGAAGCAAGATGCCAACCTCATTCACTTTCCTTTCGTCTCCACTAAAGAGCGCGCAGCTTGCAAATATCCTCACAAAAGGAGTTTTCCGAAAAAGGTTTTACGACTCACATAGCAAATTGGGCAAGGTTAATGTGTACACACCAACTTGAGGGAGAGTGTTAGCGTGAATCTATAATATTAGGAAAGTCTACAGTAGGGAGTTAATATTGTAAAGAATATTGTGCAATATTTCTTGTATTAATTATATAGTTAACTAATGTAATTTTCTTATTTACCTTGTATAATTTTCATATTTAAATTCCTCCAAAGGTGAGATGAATACAAGACAACGTATTCTCTCAGTTATCTCTCCAAAATTTTCGTTTTATTTGATTGTTAGATGGTGGTAAGAGGTTAATTAATTATTGGGTTTTTTGGTGGGTAGATTGGCTTATTTTTTTAATTTTTTTTGGGGGCTGCTAATGACACACCTCAAATTATTCTGTAACACTCCATATTTATTAAATGTCTTACTATCTATAGACACACACTCCTTATTTCATAACTTCCAATCATTAACATTTAATAACCCTAATTAATAAACTTAATAATAATAAAATCAATCATTAACATTAAATATCAATACCCACCACTCCATCTCATAAATAAAGCTTCACAAAACTCACGTGCTAAAAAGCCCTACCACTCTCAAGCAAACAAGGTTCCACGTTTAAACTCGTCTTCATCTCATTTCCTCTGAAAAATTCGAAATTTTAAGCAAGATAACGAAGACTTATTGTTGGTAATGTAGTGATTGAAGTGTATAAATCATAATGGGGGTGTGAGAGAGTGTAGATAGAGAGATGAGTGAGACAAAGTTAATGAGACAAGTTGAAGAGCAAGTTAAAAATAAATGTTGATCCAAAAGAGGCAAGATACTTGTGTTTTTTTACTACTTCGTTGCTTGTGATTTCATTCATAAATCATTAGATACAAACAAAAAAAAAAATTAAAAAAACAGAGCAGGTGTTTCAGAATGTACTCGGTTGCTAAGGGCCGAGGGCATGTGGTTATGCTCGGTTCCCCGTCACCGAGTACAACATTGGGAGCTCTCAGCCAAGTTTACTCGGCCCCTAGCAACCGAGGACATCTCATTAACCTCGGCCCCTAGCAACCGAGTCCAACTGATGCACTTCGGCCGTAAAGAACCGAATGGAGTTAGAAAATTGGGAGCTCTCAGCCAAGTTTACTCGGCCCCTAGCAACCGATTCCAATTGATGCACTTCGGCCGTAAGGAACCGAATAAAATTCAAAATTTAGGAGCTCTCATTTTGAAAACCAGAGAGCATGGTTTCATTTTGAAACAGATATCAAAGAGAGAAGAAGGTCTGAGTAGTACGCGTTGTGGTGACCGGTGAATAAAATACCCAAGACGATCGATGAAGAAGAAAGACGAAGGGAGGAGGAATCGCACAAATTTTGAAGAAGAAAGACGAAGGGATGAAGAAGAAAGACGAAGGCAGGGAGTGTTTGGGGAGTGTTTGAGAGAGTTTAAACCTAAGTCAAAGTAGGTCTTTGTTAAATATAAATTATATTTTATTAAAATTAATTAACAATTAATATTAATTAATTTTAAAATTATATATGGGAGTGTTGGGAGTGTTAGAAAGAAAAAATATATACTTGAAGTGTGTTAGTGAGTAATGGAGTGTTATAGAATTATTTAGTGTGTGTCATTAGCAGCCCCCTTTTTTTTAATGAATGAGAAATAAATGATTGTAGAAATTAGTTAGGTTGGGGGTTGCTGGGAATTTATAATTTATACGAGGTATTCAAGACTTCAATGAGGGTGGAATTCGTACATAGACGCGGCACGCGATGGTGCGTGTTCCAAAGGAGCGTGTGTATTATTTGTTTATTATTATTTTTTTTTTGCGTAAGGCATCTAGTGTTTGTCGTAAATAATTTAAAATTTTAAAATTAAATTTAATTAAGAGCATTTAATATATCTCTTTTCGGATATTTTTAATAGATTAATGACATTTTTTGAGATGTTATAATATGTTTTTAGAATGTCGATAGTTATGTATGTATGTATAGAGTCCATTTTAAGTACGGACCAATCCTTACGGATTGGTCATTTTATAACGGTTTTCAGTCATAAAAACACTTGGGGGTGTATTTTTTAAAACGCAAAACTGTCATAATAGAGAAAATGTTCATTGAATATTGAGTGTGTAATTTCTTAATAGTTCAATACATGTTCTTCCTCTTTTCATGCAGAAGAGGGTGGTAAAAGGTTAAAAATATACATATGACCCCTTTTTCTTATTTAATATATATATATATATATAACTCAAAATTTTAAAATCCTCATAACACTAGAATATTTTTACCTTTTGTAACTATATTGTCAAAAAAGAAAAGAAAATTAACTTTCAAATACTTTTCTCTAAGGTAACTTATAGTTAATAAACATGTTTAAATATTAATGCTGAAAGAGTTATTAAAAATAAATAAATATTACGTTTTTCAGAAAAACAATCATAAAAATAACAAAAACAAATTAACTTTTATCACTTTTTTTTGATAAAACTGACATAAAGTTATTAAACATACATAACAATTAATTTGAAAGAGTCATAAAAAATAAACGAAAATGACTTATTTTTCAAAAACGGTCATAAAAAGCAAAAAAACATATTTTTAATGACTTTTTTTCCAAAATTGACACAAAGTTAATTTTAAAAAGAGTCATATAAAGGTAAAATTCTTGTAGTGTCAACAGTTATATATACAAATATATATATATATATATATAGTAAGTCTTATAATATTATCTGGTGAAAATGATATTTTCCTAAATTCGTGACTTATAGTAAAAATCAAATTTTAGTCCGTCCCTACTATTTTATAAAACTACTATGTAAAACAAGTGGCAAAAAATTATTTAGTTTTCCAAAGTATATATATATATGTTAGGTTAGAGTATGTTATAATAATAATAAAAAAAAAAGGTTGTTTGCTTTAGAAAAGAAATTATCAACTCAAATAATATTTATATTTCTGAATTAAATTAACAGACAATATCATTGTAATTATCGTTGCAAGAAGAATCATCCAGGAAGAAAACAAAAATAATCCTCACGCTGTTGTTCAAAAGTCCCAAACACAACTCTCACGCTGTTGTTCAAAAGCCACACACCCAACAACACACGCTGTTGTTGTGGTCCCAACATAACAAATAGAAATTAAATAACTCCAATGAATTTTCAAGTTACTTTTAAGTCTAATCTTCTCTGTTTCTTCCATGTTCCTTCATACTCATGCACCAGCCTTTTACCCAGAGCGATATATATATACACACATTTCCGCCAGTAAGAAGAGCATTCCATCTTCCATTTCTTCTCATTAATCTCTGCTCTCTTCTAATAATCCCTTGATTTACTTGGTTCGATTCCTTTCCCACTTTTTCAAAGATCTCAAAGGTTCAATTAAGCTTCGACTTTAATTTTATTGTTATCCAAATCGTCTCAGTTATGGCTAGTTCATCATCGGTCGAACGTATTGAATTACTCAATGCAACACACGATGCGTACGATGGAGTCATTGTCGACATGAAGGGTCCTATGGATTCAAATGTTATGCTACCTTGCTGAAAGCATCGATTTCCCAGTGGAGGCAACAGGGAAAGAAGGGTGTTTGGCTTAAAATGCCCATTGAGCTTGCAAATCTTGTTGAAGCTGCGGTACAGGAGGGATTTTGGTACCATCATGCCGAGACAACGCACTTGATGCTTGTATATTGGATTCCGAAAACTCCTCATACTATCCCCGCAAATGCTTCACATAGAGTCGTTATTTCTGCTTTTGTCATGAACGACAAGGGGGAGATTTTGGTAGTCCAAGAAAATAATGGCAAATTCAAAGGCACGGGCGTGTGGAAGTTCCCGACTGGAGTGGTAAATGAAGGCGAGGATATATGTGCGGGTGCAATCCGAGAAGTTAAAGAAGAGACGGGGATTGATGCTGAATTTGTGGAATTACTCGCTTTCAGGCAAAGCCACAACTCATTTTTCGGCAAGTCAGATTTGATGTTCGTATGTATGCTGAGGCCATTATCCTTCAAAATCCAGAAACAAAACTCGGAGCTTGCAGCAGCTCTGTGGATGTCAGCGGACGAATATGCAGCCCAACCCTTTGTACAGAAACGCGAGCAGTTCAAATATATTGCGGAGATATGCTCAGCCAAGAAAGATAACAACTATACCGGATTTTCTACAGTGGCACTTACTTCAGGTTTTTCTTCTAAGAAGAACTATTTGTATTGCAACAATCACAACCAAAAGCCGTGAATAGCTATAACACATTTTGAAGACACAACCTTGAAGGGCAACTCAACAAATTTATATACTTTACAAAAAATATTCATTTCCATTCCAATAAAAAGTTCATATATAATTACATATTTCCAGATATTGTACATGTAATATTTGCAGATAATCGATATATATATACATATTTCTTTACTTTTCTTTTCTTTTTTGCTTATATATAATATACTATTAGCATAAGTGGTGAAAACTGATTAGCATAATTAACGAGAACGCATTTCAAACAACGGGAAACTTCTTCCTTTTTACTTATACTAGAGTATACCCGTGCCATCCGGCACGGTAAATTAAATAAGAATTGATAATAAGATAAAAAGGAGTAACGTGTGATGAATCTAAATCGACAAATTTATGTTCAATATATCTTCATGCTAGAAAAACTAAAATTAGACCGGATTGGACCGACTTGTTTTTAATTTTTAAAGAATATTTTAATCATATTTATTGATCTCGACAAAATAAGTTTTTTAACAAATTAAACTAAAGGCCATATGTGAAAATAATTCACTCATGTCTGTTGGTTTGATTTGAAAATAGTTCAAAAATTTGACTGATATATTATGAACACTCCTAAAAACGACATACTGAGATGACCAATAATGTAGGAATACATAATTCTATAGTCACGATGGTTCTCGTTTAATTGATCTTAATTAGTATGTTTTAAATATTAAATTTTGAATTTTTTATTTAAGTTATGAAATTTTTAATGTAGAAAAAATGATTTGCGTGTGAAAGTTTATTGTATGTATATTATTGGTGTTTAATGTTACTCAATAATTTTTCTTGTTTTTTTTTACATAATTATATAGTCATGATGGATCTTGTTTAATTAATCTTGATTAGTAGATTTAAATATTAATTTTTTTTAAATTCTTGATTAGTTATTTTAAATATTAAATATTTTTTTATTTAAAGATGAATATAGTTTAATTGCTCTTGATTATTGTATTAAAATAATTAATTTTTTTGTATATTATGTTATGGCACTTTTAATGTAAAAAAATTTATTGTGTGTGAGAGTTTACTTTGTGTATATTATTGGTGTTAAATGTTATAATTTTTATTTTTTAAAAATAATTCTATATTCATGATGGATCTTGTTAATTGATCTTGATTAGTAGATTTTAAATATTAAATTTTTAATTTTTTTTTAAGTTATGGCATTTTTAATATAGAAAAAATTATTAGTGTGTGAGAATTTGTTGTATGTATATTATTGGTGTGAGTGTTTTAATTTTGATGTGACATCTTGATGTGTGTATAAAACTCATCTAATAGTGTAAAGTTAATGCACACCATAACATGTATATTTTTAATCATTAGATTTTTATACTTTTTGAAAATAAATTTGGTCAAACTTGATGTTTTATAATATAGATATAATGTACTATTAGATTAGTGATATGATTTGTTCCATCCCAATGTAGAAATGGGTACTGTTCTATTTTATTGATGTCATAGATTAATATTATAGTTTCTATTTTTCAACATAACGTACCTACCAACAGGGGCCGAGGATAAAAAATGGAAACAAGACTATAGTTATGTGTAAAAAAAAATAAAAAATCCAATAAGCATTTGTGCGCCCCCCCCCCCCCCCCCCCCCGGGTCCCGATATGATTCACGATCGTATTTCTATCCAACAAAGATGAATCATCAACCCTTGACGTTGAATACACAAGAACTTTGAAGACACGCGAAACTAATGGAGGTGGAACCTTGACCAAACCCTTTAAACGAGAATTAAACCTTGGTATAGTCATAGACAACACAATCAATCTATGGGTTAATTGATTTATAAGTCGAAAAACAACAAGAATCTTATTCTGGCCGTTCGATATGTTCTTAGAACACAAGAGGTGAAAAACACTCAATTTCGATTATTCGAAAGCTGCCCTAAAACAATAGCGTTATCTCTTTTAAATAGGAGAAAAAGAAACAACCCTAAAACGAAGAAAAAGAAAAAAAAGATAAAGAAAAAGCCCAATTCGAAATAATAAAATAATGGGTACTCTAAAATAAACCCAATACACTCTTAGCAGGCCCATAACTCTAAATAATAATTATCCATAATTCTTGGGCTTTGAACAATGCAAAATAAAATAATAAAACTCCATCATTATTCTACATCTTCTCGATTAAGCATTATTCTCCATTCTCGTCCTTTATCTCCTTGAATGCTTCTCTAAGCACCAGCTTTATTCCTCAACTCTTGGACTATGATCGTGAGTGCATCCATCATCTTCCTTGCTCTAGCTCGAGTGATTGGACCACTTGAAACCCGGATGGGTTCTACATAGTCTTCACTTTATGATCCAGCTCCGGTGTTATTCTTGGACTCATCACCCCCCTCCCCCTAACCCCACCTCTTTCTCATATCTACTCAGTAAAAATTTTAGGAGCAATTTTATATTTATCGAGTATTCGTATCACTTATATTATTGCATGAGTTATACATTCAAAAAATACAACACAACATATAATGCACCCAATTAAATAAATGGTAAAATCATAGGTAAAAAAATATTTTTCAATTTATAAATAACACACCTTAATTTTATATTGAAAAATGAAAATAGAGTTATTGAATGGACTAAATATGTCAGATTTCACATAAGTTGGGTCTTTGATCATTTTTCTTGTACCATGACCCATTTGTCTAATATTCGAACTTTTTTGGCTCCAAAAATGATTTATAAACAATTCAACCAAATAAATTCATCACTATTATATATTTTTATCCCTCCCTCCCTCCTTCCCTCTCTCCCTCTCTCTCTCTCTCTTCCATTTTTCATTTTTTTTATTTTATCCTAATCTCTACTATAAAAAAAGAAAAAAATAGTTAAAACTATTTTACATTTTTCATATTAGTAGTTGACCATTTTTGTAGGGACATCCCAATTCCCGGACTATTTATTCACTAACTTTTTTAATAATGGTTATTAAAATATACAAAAAAAAATTTAATTTTAAATAAATTGTATTTTGAACAACTATCCATTTAAAATTTGTGGGCTCTTTAAAAAAAATAACTACTTTCTTAATTTGTGATAGAAAAAATATCTCATATAAAAATTAAAAAAAAAAAGTACCTCAAAATCATAAGAAATATATTCTATCTTGTTTTCTCATCTTTTAGTTCTATAAATTCAAACACCAACTTAACCACCACCCCACCCCACCACCCCCCCCCCCCCCCCCCCCCCCCCCCCCCCAAAAAAAAAAAAAAAAAAGAAAAAAAAAACCCAACCCAATTTTCATTGTATCTTTAAACGTAGAGATATTTTATATATTTTTGGGAAATAGTTACATCGTTATTTCATTATTTT
Organism: Lonicera japonica; assembly: GCA_021464415.1. Taxonomy (NCBI): domain Eukaryota; kingdom Viridiplantae; phylum Streptophyta; class Magnoliopsida; order Dipsacales; family Caprifoliaceae; genus Lonicera; species Lonicera japonica. The sequence goes on from JAKCWG010000510.1 coordinate 109,380, forward strand.
TGTGTAAGAATATAGTTATTTGTGTGTATGAATTTATCGAAGCATATTTTCATAGAAAAACTATATAAACTTGGAGGATGTCAATAGCATTACTTGTATATATCAAATATATATATTAATTATAGTTATAATTCAACCCACCTCATTTAAAAATTCTAATTCTACTCCTGCGTACCACTCCTGCAATATTCATTATGTTTTAATCTAGACAACAATTAATATTTGCAAGTTCACACACTGATTTTAATTATTCATTTGGCATCATCATTTATGCCTCTCCAATGCCAACATGAAAATATAGGGATTAAGTAGCGTCACGATCCATGAATATTTGTGTGTGTACATTGCCAAAGATAGACACTAACATTTATCTAAATCAAATATTCTCCTCTCCCACTCTTTATTCCAACGATTAAAACTAATATTCTTATTTTTTTTTTAGTTCTTTTATCTTAATTTAAGAGATTTTTTTTTTCTAGGATGGCTGATAAAGAAAGTGTTCATTGAATATTGAGTGTGTAATTTCTTAATAGTTTAATACAAGTTCTTCATTTTTCACGCACAACAGGGTGGAAAAAGGTTAATTAATTATTGGGTTTTTTTGGGGTGGAGATTGTTTTTTTTATTATTATTGGATATGAAATAAATGATTGTAGAAAATGAAGGATTGTGTAACCAAAAGGAAATTGGTTAGGTTGGGGGTGGTAGGAATTAATAATTTAGGGTAATTAACAAAAAGGTTCCCTGAAGTTTGACACAATTTTCTCGCTCGTCCCTAAAGTTTAATTTTCGGTTGAAGAATCCATAAAGTTTCTAATTTGTCACTCGGTCGTCCAAAACTGGATGCCCCGTGGTTGAACGAGTGAGGGACAAATTTGGAACTTTAGGGGTTATTCTCGGAAGTTTTTTATCCAAATTTTTAACAGGGCATCCAGTTTTGGACAAGTGAGGGATAAATTAGAAACTTTAAGAATGATTTAACTAAAAATTAAACTTTAATTAGGGACGAGCCAGGGAATTGTGTCAAACTTTAGGGGTCATTTTTGCTAATTACTCTATAATTTACAAAGACTTCAATGAGGGTGGACTTTGTACATGACGCGGCACGCGATAGCGTGTTGTTCCAAACGCGTGTGTGCTTTATTTGTTTACTTTTTTTATTTTCTTTTTTATTCTTAGTGTAGGGCTTTTAGTATTTATTGTAAATAATGCAAAATTTTAAAATTAAATTCATGGGCACTTAATATATCTTTCTTTGGATATTTTCAATACATTAATGACATTTTTTTGGAATGTTTATAATAAACTTTGGAATGTCAATAGTTATATATACACAGACACGGGAGCATTTCTGGTACATATTACTATACACGGACCACCCGTATAGATTGGCCCATTTGACACACTTCCCGATGTAATTTTTTGATGAAAATTGGTAGGGATGTTCTTCATTTTGTGTAGAACATCTCCACCAAATTTCATCAAAAAATTCAACCGGGAAGTGGATTAACTACATGATTGAAAAATATTGGATTTATATATCTATTTCTGGACCAATGTTTTTTCAATCATGTAGTTAACCCACTTCCCGGTTGAATTTTTGATGAAAATTTGTTGAGATGTTCTACACACGATGAAAGAACATCCCCACCAAATTTCATCAAATAATTCCGTCGGAAGCATCCCAAATGGGCAAACCGTACGGATGGTCCGTAAACACTAATCCGCACAAAAATTTGTCTATAAATATATATATATATAAATATATATTTATAGCAAGTCTTATAATATTACATGGTGAAAATGATATTCCTAAATTCATCAAGTTTTTTTTTGAATTTGACTTGTAGTAAAATAAAATTTTAGTCCGTCCCTACTTTTTAATAAAACTACTATGTAAAAACAAGTGGCAAAAAATTATTTAGTTTTTGCTAGTATAAAATTTACACGACCAATAAATTTTACGCAAAACAACCATATATAAATCTGTTGGAGATGCTCGGTTGCTTTAGAAAAGAAATTATCAACTCAAATAGCAATATTTATATTTCTGAATTAAATTATCAGACAATATCATTGTAATTACAATTGCAAGAACAATCATCCAGGAAGAAAACTAAAGTAATCTCACGCTGTTGTTCAAAAGTCCTCAAACCCAAAACTCTCACGCTGTTGTTTTGGTCCCAACATAATAAATACAAAGTTAAAAATAACATCCAATGAATTTTCAAGTTACTTTAAGTCTAATCTTCTCTGTTTCTTCCATGTTCCTTCATACTCATGCACCAGCCTTTACC
>JAKCWG010000225.1:0-44995 GCA_021464415.1 Lonicera japonica
TTTCTTTATTTGAGCTATAAATCTGCTCAAAACAAGATAACTTTAATGTGAGCTTCAAACTTTATCTATCAAACACTTGAGAGAGTTACTGTTAATTGGTGTGAATCACCAAACAATTTGTATTCAATTGTGAGAGGTAAATCTCATAGGACAACAAGAAGGTTAATTCTTGTTTAATATTTGTGAGATGTAAATCTCACAAATTAGCAAGAGAGAGACTATTGTCGGAATATTGTGGTAAAGCAATATTTGTAAGATTGGAATTAGTGAAAATTCTCGGAGAACTAACCGAGCGCGGATGTATGATTTCGGAAACCGAACCGTATGGACAAAAAGCCTTGGACTTCTATTGGTTTAATCTTTCTAACTCCAGCTCTTCATTCATTTACTATATTTATTATTGCTTGCTTTGAGATTTATTTGATTGATTGCTTGTATTGATTATTTTCTTGATATATTTGTTTAGTAAATTTTTTTTACTAAAAACTTTTTTAGAAAATTTTTTAATTCCGCATTAAGTTTTTAAAACCCTATTCATCTCAGCCCCCCTCTAAGGTTGTTTTCCGACCAACAATATCAATAATCAAGTCTTGTGGCCAATAAACTTCTTATCGCTTCCTCCTGTTTAGGAATGTATTTTATAAGCATAAGCAAGGCCATATAAATTTAATTATTCATCCATATTGATGTCACCACGTCCCATGTGCATTACAAAGCCTAATAGTATAATTAACATATTTCAGCTCTAAGTTAATTATTACCGCACTTCTTAACATATTCGGACCATCAAATGTTAACGTATTTGCATTTCTAATTACATATCAAAAGCCTAGCATGTCTCTTGAAGAGACATGTAATGGCCCGTTTTCGATTTTTTGCTTTTTTCAACCCACGATCAGAGACACTTGTGGGACTGTGAACACCTCATTTTGCGACCCCCGCAAGAATCTTGATCTCCAAAAAAAAATAAGCACGCATGCATGCATGAGCATTCCTAGATGCATATATTATGTACATGTGATACAGGTTAAAGAAGAAAGCCAAAAGGATGAGGAGTTACGGAATTATCGAAAATTGCCGGAATCGAAAACCATCGAAACTCCTGAAAACTTGTGAAAGGAGAGTTGTGCATTTTGGATCATCCTCAAACTTCGAGAGTTGTTAGAAATTACCATGAGGAGTAGCATACTCGAAAATTAGCTCAATCCGACAGTCGGATCTCCAAAAATTCAGAAAATCATGAGTTAGATTCGGGTGGTCAAATAGAGGTCTTCTCGAAGTTAAAATGGTTTGAAGTTTGGTAAGTGGATAGGTCTTATTGTGGGGAAGAACATATTCAAAATTCAGCCTTGTCGGACATGGGATCATCAAGAATCAATTTGTCTATCGTGCAATTCTAGTTGAAATGTCCTTCGTAGCAAATTAAAATAAATAATGGCCTTCCCGAATTCTGATCGACCTCAAATTTGGATACAAGTTATAAAACATTTGGAGGGAAAACATATAAAAAAATCAGCATAATCCAACGGTTGGAAGTTCAATTGTCGAGATTGTTGTACGCAAGTACGTTTCCTACGCGGGAACAAACTCTTTGTACCAATCCAAGGAGACCGAGTCCTTCCCGAACTCCGATCGCCTCCAATTTTTTACAGGGTCTATAAGACTTATATTGGCAATACATATCCAAAATTCAGCATGATCCAATGGTCAGAACCCGACTTGTCGTGTAAACAAGGGACCTTGTCTACAACAAGTACCATTCCTACGCGGACACAAACTCTTCGTACCAATCAGAACGAAAGGATACCTTCCCAATTTCTGATCGACCTGAAATTTTTACACGATCTAGAAGATTCCTATTTACAACACATATCCAAAAATCAGGATGATCCAACAGTGGTAAGGCTTCGCAATAATTTCCAAGAGTCCTAGTTGCAATCTCTTTTCTTGCTCTCCAAGTATTTTCTTCAACTATAAATAGACCCCCCTCCATTCATTATTGGGATCAACAATCAAGGGGATTTTGTGGTACACACCAAGAGATCCTTATTCTCTCCATCCAAGGAGGCTCAAGTATAATTTTCTCTCTCTTCTTTTATTTATTTGTCAGTTTTATAATTCATATTCCTGTTTGTATAATTTCTATCACTTGATAGCTTTTCAAAACCCTTTTTCAAATTGTTTTCAAAACCAAAGGCGTATAATAAACCCTAATCCAATTCTAAAATAGTATTATTACTTTCTTACTTTTCCAAAAGCTCGGATTAGCAGTATTGTTATACGAAGGAATCGATAATCGCTATATATCCAATCTAACTCATAGATTGCGGTGTGTATGTGACAAATACTCGATTATGAAAATATTATTGCCATCTATATTGGTTTAATCAATAGACTTTGGTATACGATTGGTCAACTCGCCTCATATCATATCGAGTATAAGATTCCACATTGAATCAGTTTCCGAAAAGCCCAATACTTTACAAAATCACTTGTTTCATTGCATTTATTATTCTCAAATTCTCTTTTTTTTTCAAATCACACACACACACACTTATTTTTAAATCGTGGGCGAACTAGGAAACACATCGTTTTCATCCCAATCCCAAAATCCCGATTTTTAAGGCAAGTACGAAAAGCTGTAAAATAATAGTAATAGTATGCAAGAACTAAATTATAATACACGCATATCTTACTCAAGAGACCGAAAGGGCGAATTAGGTGCCTAACACCTTCCCGATTCGTAACTTAATCCCCGAACCTTCGAATCAACTGGTTTCGCATACATTGTGTATAAGAGGATATTTAGTCCATAAATACGTCTCTTTTACACAAATCTTTTTTGTTTGTTTAGTAAAACAAACTGGCGACTCTTATTCTTTTCAAAACCGATTTTCAAATCAACAAACAGAATCGCCGCCCACGAGGACCCCCGGGCGTCGAGAACGCGGGTACTCACAGTGGCGACTCTGCTGGGGACGTTTAAGAGGATTAGACTCTAAACAAGAGTAGAATATGCGTAGATAATTATTTTTGTTTGCATGTTTTTTTTTCGGCCTTAGTTCTAGGATAACATAGATGCGATTTAGGTGGATACCTTGATTCCCTTTTTGTTTGTAATAATTGTTTGAGGAAAATCTTTTCATAAATAAAAATTGAAAGTACTCAAACAAACCCTAAAGCGTTCTTTGTAATGTACCCCCATAATTGTTATTTTGCATGCACCCACTATCATCATGCATTATCGCGAGTGTGAATTTACCCTATCAACCTCGAGACCAAAGTCGTGACTAGGCCGTGGACTTGCGGGTCTACACTAGCCAAAAGCGCATGGGACCACTCTCCTTGGCCAAGTACCAAACTGAGGTATATCGAGTGACGAGAACACTCACGTACCCAGAATGTATATCAAAAGGTCATTGCACGTACTCGCCCTTGGGGTATATAGCAAGACCTAGCCAAATATGAGGGAGCCTGAAACCTTACCATTTTCAACCACGCTTGCATATAGGACGCGTCAGCCTAGTACACACGAATTTATGCATGTTTTCTTGACCGTCGGTCATGAGATTAGTGAACAAAAGGCCTTGTCATACATACCAACTCTTGGTTTGGCAAGTACAGCCAGAGGCTGCCCAACCCCGTCCGTAGAAATCCCTCACTAAAGCCCGTTAGTGAGAATTTCCCTGTCACTATTTCCATGAAAAGCAATTCTAAGAGGAGAGAACTTCCCGATTTTCAAAAAAATATTTTCCAAAATATTCTTTCAAAAAACTGAGTGATTTTCTAAAATGAATTTTGCAAAAATTAACTTTCAAAATTGGAAGGTTAAAGGGACACCCCTGGAATTTATATTCCCACCCTAAACCTATCCGCGGGGCTCTCAAGTTGCTACTATCGGTCTATTTTCGCCTAAACACCAAAAAGTGATTTTCGATTTGCATATCATCGAGTCACACTCTTTTTCGAGAATTACGCAATCAATTGGTGAAAAGAATCAGTTATCGAGTTCTGGCTCGCTGTCCTTATCTCAATCTTTTCTCCACCACTCTCAGGGTTTTTTGTTACCGAAACACACTGGCCGGTTGGGCTGGTAGGGATCATACAGGCAGACTTACTCGACCAGACTCACCTCTCATCATGCCTCCACGACGTGCTCTCGATTATCACAATGACCAGGTAGAAGTTAACGAAGAAAGGGTTAATGATGCCGAGGGTCAACACCATGCAGCGGATCTGCCGCCCGGTCCCGTTTTACCAGTTAACCCCGAGGCCCTTACTCCAGAACAGCTTTATCAAATGATACAGGGTTTGGCTCAGTCTATGAATACCATGACCAATCTGCATAGGACCACCCAGGCCCGTCTGGATACCTTACTTGCTGCCCGGGCGCCTGTTGAACGGAATCAACCAAATCTTAATCCCGCTCTCAACCAAGGCCAAGGGCAAGGCCAACCTATTCCCCCACCTCAGCAAAATGTCCTACCGGTTCCCCCACTACACCAAGGCCCGCCAGTGCCAGATACTGTCAATATGTGGCTCCATCCTGAACACAATCAACCCCGACAACACCATAACCCACTCTTCGAAGGACACGAACCAGATCCGTATATGGGGCAGTACGTTGAGTCGGTAGTTGAACAGACTAAGGAGAATGAAGCCATCACCCTATTGAAGGAACAAATTAAGGCTCTAAACCAGAAGGTGACGGATAAGGTTGATGACATAGCCGATCTCCAAAATATGTCTCTTTTCCCTGAAGCCAAGTTACCGGTGGGTTTTAAGCTCCCCAATGTGGAAAAATTCTCGGGAAATAGCCCGCCCCATCTACATCTTAAGGGCTATGTTCGCATTATGCAGCTGTATGGGTTGAATGAGACTCACTTGGCCCAAGGTTTCCATCAGACTTTGACAGGGTCCGCACACAGTTGGTTTTTAGGGTTGGAAAAACACAAGGTAACAGACTGGAAGAGTATTGTGAAGGAATTTATGGAACACTACAAATCAAATAAGGAGTTGAAAATTACTCGTAAGCACCTCGAAATGGCTAAGCAACGAGACAATGAAAGTGTCAATGACTTTATCACACGCTGGAGGGAACTGGCATCACAGATGATTGATCGGGTCCCTGAGGAGGAACAATTGGGCTTAATTGTCAAGAATTTTAAACCTGAAATCAGAAATGGTATGGGGGGATAGTATTTTGAAAAATACAAAGCTTTGATGCACGTGGCTAATGAAACCGAAGAAGAACTTGTAAAAGCAGCCGAGGTTAAGAAAGCCTCGTCCCAATACAAAAAATCTGCTTCTGTTATTAATCAAGTGTGGTCTCATCAAAACTCGGGTCCTTATCAACGAACCAATTTTCAGTACCCAAGAGAGCAAAGGTCGGCCCAAGGCCAAGGATTCATGAGCCAAAATAGAAAAAACAAAGATCGATATTTCTCACGTCTTCCGGCTTCCTTAAGTAAAACTCTAGCTGCATTGCAAGAAAGTGGGATCATGCGACCATTGGCCCCTCGGGCTCCTCCCGATCCACTGCCTCCTAGTTGGAACACAAATGAACGTTGCGAATACCACCAAGGCCCAGGACACCACACTGATCGATGCGTAGCTTTAAGGCACGCTATCCAAGATTTGATCGAGGCAAGAAAAATCCCTAATCCTGAAGCTCCGAATATTGCAAAGAACCCACTCCCTAACCATGGAGGGAGAATTAATGCCTTATTAGTCGAGAACGAAAAAAATGATCCGATTTTCCTGATTAAGTCAATAAAGAAGGGAGGAGAAGTCATGACAGCTTATCGTGTCGAAAATCGTGTAAACCGAATTCGAGTGAAGAAAGAGGAAGAAAACTTAGAAACTATGTTTCGAGATATGATGAAAGGAACTCCACAGATTTTGAAAGAGCCAGTATACGATTCCCATGTTAATAAATGGATGCGAGAAATGAAAATATTGCCCGGTCAAGGACTAGGCAAGAATAATCGAGGCATTGCATAGCCCATTGTTGTTAAAACCCAAATACATAGGCAAGGCTTGGGTTATCAGGAGAGTAAAATAAAATTTGGCCAAGATGCATCAAATAGGAAGTGGTCAATCTCAAGGAAGATCACTCGAGCACACATCAATGTGGTCAGCTTCGATTGGGCAAAGGTTACGTCAGAATCTGATTTAGCTGAGGAAGAAGGTTTGGCCAAGTGGGTACAACAACTCACAAGGTCAGGAAAAGCATATCACCCACAAGAAAAAGGAAAAGAGGAAGGAAAGAAAGAGGTGGCTCAGCCTGAAGGGAGCCAAGTGGTTGATCAATTAAAGAAGACTCGGGCCCAAATATCTATTTGGGGATTATTGGTCTCTTCCAAGCCCCATAGAGCAGCATTTCTCAAGCTCATGGATGAGGCCATAGTCCCAATAGAATCAACCCCAGAACAACTAACAGCAATGATCAGGACCCTAAGCCTACAGAACAGTTTGTCCTTTTCAGACAAAGACTTATCACCACTAGGGAGGAACCATGATCAAGCACTCCACATATCTATTGAAACTAGAGGAATGGTAGTCCCAAAGGTACTCATTGACAATGGGGCGACTATAAACGTCTGTCCACTTAAAACCTTCAAGGCTTTAGGACTCGATGAAAGTAGCTTGGGAGAATCTTCGGTAACGGTAAGGGCATATGATAACACCAAAAGGGCAGTATTAGGGTCTATTGACTTGAACTTACTAATTGGGCCGATCGAGTTTCCTGTTGAATTCCAAGTTATCGACATACCATCTAGTTTTAACTTGTTGCTCGGACGAGCATGGATACATTCGGTAGGGGCTCTTCCATCTTCTCTACATCAAAAGATCAAAATCCCGGTAGGGGATGAGGTTATCGTGATACATGGTGATTGTGATAAAACCATAATACCTAAAGATACGCCTATTTTAGGTATAGGAAGTCAAGATGTGCAGTTGGGGGGCTTCCAATACGAACCTAGGGTACAAGCTTTGACTACGCAGAAGATCAGGTATCTACCGCCTGAAACAATGCCATTTTTGAATGAGCGAGTGGTAGCCATGATGAATACTATGGGTTACATGCCAGGCCGGGGACTGGGAAATAAACATATTGGAATAGCTGAGCCAATTGAGCCCCATATGCATGAAAGAAAATATGCCGGATTGGGTTTTACAGATCAAACAAGTAACACAGAAGATGGATTTACAGAAGGTTTGGGTTGCGGGGTGTTCAACACTTCTCTTAACGGGTTTTTTCGTGAAAGAATGAGAAGATTTTCCATTTTGTGGGTTCCAGGAGCCATGGGTCAATTCGAAAGGTGAAAAAGTTCCAGGGTTTGAGATATTTTATGTTGAAGACTTATACTGCAAGGAGGGCCATATGCATTGCATTGAAAGTCAGGGTTACCACGTGAAATTTCAACGCATGAATGAGGAAAAAGAAGTGGAAGATGTATCAAGCATGATGAGAAGCCTATTTTCTGAAGAACACATTCAGCCCCGAAAAGAGACATATATCATGGTGCTTACTGAGGAAGGCCAGGTAGTAGACCCAGTCACATTGATTCGCCCGATTAAAGATAAGGGAAATATGAGTGAGAGAGGGAGTGAACTTGTAAGGGATAAAATTGTGGGTAGAATGAGCAATTATGAGCTCTTAGGAAATTTTCTTAATAATGTCCTTGATAATGTTTTCATTAATAAGATAGAATCAGCTTTTCAGTATCCGAATGTGTCTGAATCTCATATTACCTTGACAGAAATTGAATCCATGAATGATACTCTTGAAAAACACGAGCAATGAATCCAAATCGAAAAGGGTGAAACTGTTATAGTTAACCTAGGGACCGATGAGGATAGGAAAGAAGTGAAAATCGAAGCTGAATTAAGTAAAGCCGAGGGTAAAGACTTGCATGAATTATTGAAGGAATATGTTGACGTATTTGCTTGGTCTTACGCCGATATGCCTGGGTTGAGTACAGATATAGTAATGCATGAAATTCACACTAAGCCGGAGTGCAGGCCAGTTAAACAGAAACTCAGGAAATTGATACCAGAGTGGTCATTAAAAGTTAAAGAAGAGGTTGAAAAGCAACTAAAGGTAGGGTTCATCCGAGTGGTAGATTACCCAACATGGTTAGCTAACATAGTACCCATGCCAAAGCCAAATGGTAAAGTGAGGGTATGTGTCGATTACAGGGATCTCAACAAAGCCTGCCCAAAAGATGATTTCCCATTGCCCAACATTGATCTGATTGTGGATAATATCGCCAACCATGCTCTAAAGTCGTTTGTTGATGGGTTTGCTGGTTATAATCAGATAAAGATGCATCCCAATCACCAAGATAAGACTGCCTTCATAACACCATGGGGGACTTATTGTTATACAGTTATGCCATTTGGGTTGAAGAATGCTGGAGCAACGTACCAACGGGCTGCAACCACACTGTTCCACGACATGATCCACAAGGAAGTAGAGGTTTACGTAGATGATATGATTATCAAGTCTAAAGAAAGAGAGGGACATCTCCCCGCCCTTAAAGCCTTCTTTGACAGGCTCAGGCAATTCCAGATGAAGCTAAACCCACAAAAATGTGTATTCGGGGTAACTAAAGGTAAGCTGCTGGGGTATGTTATTAGTAAGAAGGGAATCGAGGCAGATCCAGCTAAAATAAAGGCAATCAGAGAAATGCCCACGCCACGCACCGAGAAAGAAATCAGAGGGTTCTTGGGTAAGCTTCAGTATATCAGCCGATTCATATCACAGCTCACACAAAAGTGTGAACCTATATTTAAACTGTTGCAGAAGTCGTCTGATGGTCAATGGAATGAACAATATCAAGCAGCATTCGATAAGATCAAAGAGTATTTGTCGAATCCACCGATCCTCGCCCCGCCATAGCCAGGAATTCCGTTATTACTATACCTCACGGTAAATGAAACTGCCGCAGGGGCCATGCTGGCCCAACATATAGCCCATAGTCGAAGAGAACAGGCGATTTATTACATCAGCAAGAAGTTATCACCTTATGAAAGGAATTACTCGCCTCTGGAGAGATCATGTGCAGCCTTAATCTGAGCCACTCAGAAATTACGCCACTAGATGCTTGTGTTTTCAGTCACTCTTATAGCCCGACTAGACCCATTGAAGTACTTGTTCGAAAAACCGGTGTTGACTAACCGCATGGCCAAATGGGTATTCTTACTATCAGAGTTTGATATCACTTACGTCGCTCAGAAGGCGATTAAAGGGCAAATTATCGCAGATTTCTTGGCAGGTAATCCTATGTTAGAAGGGGAAGAAGAGGAAGAATCCAAATTTCCAGATGAAACGGTTATGGTCACAGATACAGAGGGTGAATGGAAATTGTATTTTGATGGGGCTGCCAACAAGAACGGTTACGGGATAGGGATCCTCCTAATCTCACCAGATCAGATTCACTCGCCGTTGTCTTTTCGGCTCCAATTTGACTGCACTAATAATATTGCTGAGTATGAAGCTTGCATTGTGGGATTGGAAATCGCGCTTGAAAAAGGGGTAACAAAGATACAAGTATTTGGGGATTCAGCTCTTATCATTCATCAGATTCTACGAAAGTGGAAAATCAAAGAGGAAAAACTCATCCCCTACTTAGATCGATTACAAGACGTGGCCAACAGGTTCGACAGAGTTAGGTTTCACCATGTACCCCACTGCCAGAACAACTTTGCTGATGTGCTAGCAACTCTAGTGTCAATGGTAGAAATTCCCGAAGACATGCAAACAATACAAATAGCCATTGAGCAAAGGGAGATTCCCGCATACTGTCTAGTCATCGAAAGTGAAAATAAGGAAATGATGGACCCATCGATCTGGTACTATGACATTTGGAGAATCTTAAAAGAAGGAAAATACCCTGAGGGTGCTGATAAGAAAACTCGAGTAGCACTCCGAAGATTAGCTGCTCAGTTCATTATTTGCTCGGGAAAATTGTATAAGAGGAGTCACGATGGGATACACCTCCAATGCCTAAAACAGGAAGAGTTCCAACCAGTCATGGACGAGATTCATGGGGGTGAATACGGACCCCACATGAGTGGGCACACCTTGGCCCGCAAGATTCTTAGACAAGGGTATTACTGGACCACCATGCAACAAGATTACAACGATCATGTAAGAAGGTGTCACCTATGTCAGGTTCATGCGAAATCTCAAAAGCTTCCTCCAAAAGAATTATACACTATGATAGCCCCCTGGCCCTTTTCAGTTTGGGGTATAGATGTCATCGGAAAAATATCACCGACAGCAAGTAATGGACACGAATACATACTGGTAGCAATCGACTATTTCACAAAATGGGTAGAAGCTGAATCATATGCGAAGCTCGATGCAAGAAAAGTTGCAAAATTTATCCGAAGAAACATCATCTGCAGATACGGAGTACCGCATGAAATTGTGTCAGATAATGGAACCCACTTTGAGAGGGAAGCCAATGATGTAATGGAAGAATACGGGATACAGAGACACAAATCATCCCCCTATAGACCCCAGACCAATGGCGCAGTAGAGGCAGCAAATAAAAACCTGAAGAATGTGATTAGTAAAATGGTAAAAAGTGGTCGAGACTGGGCCGACAAATTGCCGTATGCGCTATAGGGATACCGCACTACCGAAAGGGTCTCTATAAACGCGACACCATTTTCACTAACATATGGAATGGAAGCAATACTGCCAGTAAAAATGGAGATTCCATCGCTGAGGGTGATACTGGAGAGCTCGGTGTCCGAATTAGACTGGGTTCAAAGCCGTTATGAGGAACTGGCACTACTCGATGAGAAACGACTGAAAGCCGCCTATCATCAGCAGGGATATCAGAAAAGAGTCGCTAGAGCGTTCAATCAAAGGGTGAAAGTAAGAGGAATACAAATAAATGATTTGGTGCTGAAAGAAATCAGGGAACTAGCCAGAGATCCGAAGGGTAAATTCGCACAGAAATGGACTGGGCCTTACATTGTTAAAGAAATCCTGTCCGGGGGAGCAATCATACTCACAGATACAGATGGGTAGCAGTTCAATTCTCCAGTTAACCTGGACCGTCTGAAGAAATATTATCAATAAAGGACCTAAGTCGGCATCCCTGAGAACTACGTAGACCTGAGCCCCACAACCAAGATTTGAGATATTAGAACAAGGGGAACGTAGGCAACCTGAGAAGTGACTTCAGGCCCGGTCTAACTAATTAAAAAAAATGAATTTCAAGAAAGCAAACATGATGGGAGAAATGGAGAAAGGAGTGACGTGGGGGACATAACCTCTTGTCTGTTAAACAAAAGGACACCCTTTTGTCTATAAGACAGAAGGTCTGCTTTAGTTTACAAGACAAAATGATAAATGATACTTTCTTAAATAAGTTGACATATTCTCGGAAAAAAGTCAGCATTGCATTCATTTTCAAATAGCATATCATGCTTCATAAATCAGGCAACTCATGATTCACAACCTTTTCAAAACTAAGGTGTATGGTATGAGCATTTACATAGTGCATATATATAATCACTAAGCTCCATGGCCTACCAGACAGGCTTCACCACCGCATTCTGGTATATACCTCGATGATTAGTCACACCATCATCACCGACCAGATCGTCATGAAAAGGTCACGTGCCTTCCCAGAAAGGCAAGTCACTTCATAAGCCCTCCCAGAGAGTCAAATCACTTCACAAGCCCTCCTAGAGAGGCAATCACTTCACGAGTCCACCCAAAAAGTCAAATCATTTCACAAGCCCTCCTAGAAAGGCGAATCACTTCACAAGCCCTTTCTATAGGCACGATCCAAAGCCCTTTCTACAGGCCAATTCAAAGCCCTTTCCACAGGCACCAATCCAAAGCCCTTTCTACAGGCATCAATCCAATCCAAGCCCTTTTTACAAGCAAATCCAAGCCCTTTCTACAAACATGAGCCAAAGCCCGTTCCACAAGCCAATCTCTTTCTACAATCACATACCAAAGCCCTTTCTACAGCAAATCCCAGACCATTTCCGCAAACCAAAAAAGCCCCTCTAAAGAGATATATGAGAAAGTTAAAGAGAGAAAGATTGGAATCTTATAATTGATAAGCGGGGAACAAACCCCATAAAAGGGCTTTTGGTTTATCTTATTCTCTTCTAAGAAGTTTTCAAGATACGCTTTCAAAAGTTCTCGAATCTAAAATCACAAACACAGCACGACGATGTCAAATGCGAACTTCCAAAGCAAACATTCTAGAATCGCAAGGGCGATGATGCTCAAGAAAATCTGACAAAGTGAGAAGGAACAAAGTGGGTACAAGAAAAAATTGAAAGAGTAGAAAAGATGATAAATCCCACAGTGCCAAAAGAAAAGAATATTGAAAAAATAAAAAAGAAAAAGATGGCAGCGAGAGCCACACTAAGAGTGACAGCTAGGTTAAGAAGCCCAGGGCTACGTCTTAGGCGAGGAAGGCTGCTGACCCTGCGAAAAAAAATAAGAAAAAAAAAAGCTGCATCAGAAAGCTTTCAATCAATCAAGGAGGAATAAGGGCATTGAAAAACAGAAAATGATGCAGGCACAAAAAAAAATTTCTCTCACAAAGTCAGGAAATAATAAGCAGAATCATACCCTGGTGACACAAGGAAAAAGCCACGGAAGCAAAGCAAGAGGCAAAGTCCAAAACTCATGCACGAGGTTCGAGAATTAAGAGCGTAGCTCGATCTTTTCTTAAGGAAAAAAGAAGCCAACCAAAATTCTTACTTTTAAAGAAAAGAAGAAGAAGATTACGCCAAAACTTTATCTCTTTATCTCTCTATGTCTTCTCACAGACTCTCACCTCCTCAGCAGATCAGCAACTCTCGCATTAGCCCTTATCCAAGTTAGTAGGAGTTACCTCCCCAGTAGCTCGTCAACCTGCAGCCTTTATCCTAGCCAGTAAGAATTCTCATTTCTTCAGCAAACCATCAACCATCATATCCCCAGTAAATCACCAACCTTTTCTAGCAGACCATGAATCATCATATCCCTAGCAGACCATATGTTGTAACCAAAGCAATGTCTTCGGTAAACCATCAACCATCATATTCCCACCAGACCACCAGCCCTCACCCTGTCAAGATAACCGAGACAGAATTGTTAACAAAATCATCCCTGCCTGTGGGAGTACAAAACATTCCCTACCTGTGGGAATTCAAAATCATCCCTACTTGTGGAAGTACGTCCCTGCCTGTGGGAGTACAAAACATTCTCTGCCTGTGAGATTCAAAATCATCCCTGCCTGTGGGAGTACGTCCATGCCTGTGGGAGTACAAAACATTCCCAGCCTGTGAGAATCCAAAATCATCCCTGCCTGTGGGAGTACAAAACATTCCCTGCCTGTGGGAGTACAAAATCATCCCTGCCTGTGGGAGTACGTCCCTGCCTGTGGGAATTCAAAATCATCCCTGCCTGTGGGAGTACAAAACTTTCCCTACCTGTGGGAATCCAAAATCATCCCTGCCTGTGGGAGTACACAACATTCCCTGCCTGTGGGAATTCAAAATCATCCCTGCCTGTGGGAGTACGTCCCTGCCTGTGAGAGTACAAAACATTCCTTGCCTGTGGAAATCCAAAATTTTCCCCGCCTGTGGGAAATCCAAAATCATCCATGCCTGTGGGAGTACGTCCCTGCCTGTGGGAGTACAAAACATTTTCTGCCTGTGGGAATCCAAAATCATCCCTGCCTATGGGAGTACATCCCTGCTTGTGGGAGTACAAAACATTCCCTGCTTGTGAGAATTCAAAATCATCCCTGCCTGTGAGAGTACGTCCCTGCCTGTGGGAGTACAAAACATTCTCTGCTTGTGGGAATTCAAAATCATCCCTGCCTGTGGGAGTACGTCCCTGCCTGTGGGAGTACAAAACATTCTCTGCCTGTGAGAATTCAAAATCATCCCTGCCTATGGGAGTACGTCCCTGCCTGTGAGAGTACAAAACCTTCCCTGCCTGTGGGAATTCAAAATCATCCCTGCCTGTGGGAGTACAAAACTTTCCCTGCATGTGTGAATCCAAAATCATCCCTGCCTGTGGGAGTACGTCCCTGCCTGTGGGAGTACAAAATATTCCCAGCCTGTGGGAATTCAAAATCATCCCTGCTTGTGGGAGTACGTCCCTGCCTGTGGGAGTACAAAACATTCCCTGCCTGTGAGAATCAGAAACTTTCCCTGCCTGTGGGAATCCAAAATCATCCCTGCCTGTGGGAGTACGTCCCTGCCTGTGGGAGTACAAAACTTTTGCTGCCTGTGGAAATCCAAAATCATCCCTGCCTGTGGGAGTACGTCCCTGCCTGTGGGAGTACAAAACTTTCCCTGCCTGTGGGAAGTCAAAATCATCCCTGCTTGTGGGAGTACAAAGCATTCCCTGCCTGTGGGAATCCAAAATCATCCCTGCCTGTGGGAGTACGTCCCTGCCCGTGGGAGTACAAAACATTCTCTGCCTGTGAGAATTCAAAATCATCCCTGCCTGTGGGAGTACAAAACATTCCTTGCCTGTGGGAATTCAAAATCATCCCTGCCTGTGGGAGTACGTCCCTGCCTGTGGGAGTACAAAACATTCCCTACCTGTAGGAGTACAAAACCTTTCCTGCTTGTGGGAATTTAAAATCATCCCTGCCTGTGGGAGTACGTCCCTGCATGTGGGAGTACAAAACCTTCCCTGGCTGTGGGAACTCAAAATCATCCCTGCATGTGGGAGTACGTCCCTGCCTGTGGGAGTACAAAACATTCCCTGCCTGTGGGAGTACGTCCCTGCCTGTTGGAGTACAAAACTTTTCCTGCCTGTGGAAATCCAAAATCATCCCTACCTGTGTGAGTACGTCCCTGCCTTTGGGAGTACAAAACTTTCCCTGCCTGTGGGAAGGAAAAATCATCCCTGCCTGTGGGAGTACGTCCCTGCCTGTGGGAGTACAAAACATTCCCTGCCTGTGGGAATCCAAAATCATCCCTGCTTGTGAGAATCCAAAATCATCCCTGCCTGTGGGAGTACGTCCCTGCCCGTGGGAGTACAAAACATTCTCTGCCTGTGAGAATTCAAAATCATCCCTGCCTGTGGGAGTACAAAACATTCCTTGCCTGTGGGAATTCAAAATCATCCCTGCCTGTGGGAGTACGTCCCTGCCTGTGGGAGTACAAAACATTCCCTGCTTGTAGGAGTACAAAACCTTTCCTGCTTGTGGGAATTTAAAATCATCCCTGCCTGTGGGAGTACGTCCCTGCATGTGGGAGTACAAAACCTTCCCTGCCTGTGGGAACTCAAAATCATCTCTGCCTGTGGGAGTACGTCCCTGCCTGTGGGAGTACAAAACATTCCCTGCCTGTGGGAATCCAAAATCATCCCTGCCTGTGGGAGTACGTCCCTGCTTGTGGGAGTACAAAACATTCCCTGCCTATGGGAATTCAAAATCATCCCTGCCTGTGGGAGTACGTCCCTGCCTGTGGGAGTACAAAACATTCTCTGCCTGTGAGAATTCAAAATCTTCCCTGCCTATGGGAGTACATCCCTGCCCGTGGGAATACAAAACGTTCCCTGCCTGTGGGAATTCAAAATCATCTCTGCCTGTGGGAGTACAAAACCTTCCCTGCCTGTGGGAATTTAAAATCATCTCTGCCTGTGGGAGTACGTCCTTGCCTGTGGGAGTACAATACCTTCCCTGCCTGTGGGAACTCAAAATCATCCCTGCCTGTGGGAGTATGTCCCTGCCTGTGGGAGTACAAAACATTCCCTGCCTATGTTAATCCAAAATCATCCCTGCCTGTGGGAGTAAGTCCCTGCCTGTGGGAGTACAAAATATTCTCTGCCTGTGAGAATTCAAAATCATCCCTGCCTATGGGAGTACGTCCCTGCCTGTGGGAGTACAAAACCTTCCCTGCCTGTGGGAATTCAAAATCATCCATGCCTGGAGGAGTACAAAACATTCCCTTCCCATGGATATATGTCAGTTCGAGGGAGAATCATTGACAAGAGCCATCCCTACCAGCAGCACATCAGCCAAATTAAAATCAGAGTAAAGAGCAGGACATGTCCCGAACAGTCCAAAAATCGCTCGTCCATCCCCAGGGGAGCATGTCATCATTTGCATTGCATTATTTTTAAAATATCATTTGTGATTCATGCGAGTGCCGCAAAATGATGCGTTCTATTTATCGTCCTGGTTTCTTTGCTTCACAAAGAACCCAGGCCGAGAGGGTCTGTGAACACCTCATTTTGCGACCTCCGCAAGGATCTTGATCTCCAAAAAAAAATAAGCACGCATGCATGCACGAGCATTCCTAGATGCATATATTATGTACATATGATACAGGTTAAAGAAGAAAGCCAAAAGGATGAGGAGTTACGGAATTATCGAAAATTGCCGGAATCGAAAACCGTCAAAACTCCTGAAAACTTGTGAAAGGAGAGTTGTGCATTTTGGATCATCCTCAAACTTAGAGAGTTGTTAGAAATTACCATGAGGAGTAGCATACTCGAAAATCAGCTCAATCCGACAGTCGGATCTCTAAAAATTCAGAAAATCATGAGTTATATTCGGGTGGTCAAATGGAGGTCTTCTCGAAGTTAAAATGGTTTAAAGTTTGGTAAGTGGATAGGCCTTATTGTGGGAAAGAACATATTCAAAATTCAGATTTGTCGGACGTGGGATCATCAAGAATCAATTTGTCTATCGTGCAATTCTAGTTGAAATGTCCTTCGTAGCAAATTAAAATAAATAATGGCCTTCCCGAATTCTGATCGACCTCAAATTTGGACACAATTTAGAAAACATTTGGAGGGAAAACATATCACAAAATCAGCATAATCCAATTGTTGGAAGTTCAATTGTTGAGATTGTTGTATGCAAGTACGTTTCCTACGCGGGAACAAACTCTTTGTACCAAGCCAAGGAGACCGAGTCCTTCCCGAACTCCGATTGCCTCCAATTTTTTATAGGGTCTAGAAGACTTATATTTGCAATACATATCCAAAATTCAGCATGATCCAACTGTTAGAACCCGACTTGTCGTGCAAACAAGGGACCTTGTCTACAACAAGTACCTTTCCTACACGGACACAAACTCTTCATACCAATCAGAACGAAAGGAGACCTTCCCAATTTTTGATCGACCTGAAATTTTTACAAGATCTAGAAGATTCCTATTTACAACACATATCCAAAAACCAGGATGATCCAACGGTGGGAAGGCTTCGCAATAATTTCCAAGAGTCCTAGTTGCAATCTCTTTTCTTGCTCTCCAAGTATTTTCTTCAACTATAAATAGACCCCCCTCCATTCATTATTGGGATCAACAATCAAGGGGGATTTCGTGGTACACACCAAGAGATCCTTATTCTCTCCATCCAAGGAGGCTCAGGTATAATTTTCTCTCTTTTCTTTTATTTATTTGTCAGTTTTATAATTCATATTCCTGTCTGTATAATTTCTATTACTTGATAGCTTTTCAAAACCCTTTTTCAAATTGTTTTCAAAACCAAAGGCGTATAATAAACCCTAATCCAATTCTAAAATAGTATTATTACTTTCTTACTTTTCCAAAAGCTCGGATTAGCAGTATTATTATACGAAGGAATCGATAATCGCTATATATCCAATCTAACTCATAGATTGCGGTGTGTATGTGACAAATACTCGATTATGAAAATATTATTGCCATCTATATTGGTTTAATCAATAGACTTTGGTATACGATTGGTCAACTCGCCTCATATCATATCGAGTATAAGATTCCACATTGAATCAGTTTTCGAAAAGCCCAATACTTTACAAAATCACTTGTTTCATTGCATTTATTATTCTTAAATTCTCTTTTTTTTTTCAAATCACACACACACACACTTATTTTTAAATCGTGGGCGAACTAGGAAACACATCGTTTTCATCCCAATCCCAAAATCCCGATTTTTAAGGCAAGTACGAAAAGCTGTAAAATAATAGTAATAGTATGCAAGAACTGAATTATAATACACGCATATCTTACTCAAGAGACCGAAAAGGCGAATTGGGTGCCTAACACCTTCCCGATTCGTAACTTAATCCCCGAACCTTCGAATCAACTAGTTTCGCATACATTGTGTATAAGAGGATATTTAGTCCATAAATACATCTCTTTTACACAAATCTTTTTTGTTTGTTTAGTAAAACAAACTGGCGACTCTTATTCTTTTCAAAACCGATTTCCAAATCAACAAACGGAATCGCCGCCCACGAGGACCCCTGGGCGTCGAGAACGCGGGTTCTCACAGGGACATATAAAAGACCACATATATCATATTTTAGGTGATGCCTCACTTTAACGTCGATATAATAGAGAGGCTGAGAGCACCGTAACTTTCTGGGAGTTTTTACGCTTGTCTATTGATCGAACATTGAGTGATTTTCCTTTTCTTTCTTCAAAATAATTGTTAGGATAGTTTAATTATCATATTTGAAGGCTGGAACATTAGTGTATGCTACTATTATTCATCAATCAATTCAAGTTTCAATTGCAATTGTTGTTCTTCATCCCGGTAAATCTTAGTTTTTTAATTTCTTTCAATTCAATTACTTATAATCGTTTGTTTGCTTAGATATTCATAGAATAGTTGTTAGGGATCTTATATATTCTAGAATTAACCCTAAACCCTCATTTTAGGGGCTGGTTCCAGGGTTTATAGATCTATTTTGTCGTTTTTTCGGTTTTTCATCAATTTATGCTTGTTTCTCGTTTTATATTCAGATAGTTTATCGTTTTTCAATGCTATTCATATGTGATTCATTATTCATTATAAATAATCTAATTTTCTAGAACTATTAGGGTTTTAGTCAAATTTCTTCAATTTATGTCCATTTTGAGTCTGTTTATCGTTTTAAGCATAAAATCTTTGTTTTAAATTGAAATTGAGAAATTCCAAAGCCAAAAGTTTTCAAATTTGATTTTCTATATTATTAAGTACTTTTATACTGTTTTCATGATTTATAAACTTGTTTTTATGTTTTATTTGAATATGTCTAGTTAAATCACCTGTTAGGAGTCCGTAGTGAAAGATGCGAACTTAATCTTTGAATGTAATTCAATTTAGGTTTGAATCTGATTTTCCATTGGTTATAGACCACCTACTGAATGTATGAGTGTTTTCTTATCTTTTCATGCCTAGAAAACATGTTGTCATAAGTTAGCTCAGAAATTCTTTTTGACTAAGAACCGTAAAACGTCAATTCACGGATTTTCGCACCAAAACGCTAACATGGCTAATTTGAGGACATTCTTTAACCTTTAATTAGTTATATTATGTTCTTAATTGAATTGGATGATTTGGCGTTATTTTGGTATTTATTCACGTAAGTGCCGAATACCCCTAACATTTGTTTCTTGTTGGTTTAAGTTCACTTAATAATTTGTTTTGTTTAGTTTATGCGCTGTTTTAATTAATTAATTTATTTTTAGCTCAGTTGCATGTTCCTCTAGTATATTTAGGAAGTCTTTTAGGTAGAGAACTTGCGCTTGTGGATTCTCTTTTATTTTGCACCATAGGACTATATTTGCTTTTAGGTTTACTTTAAGTTAGTTAATATTTTAATTTAGTTTAATTTTTCCTTTCCTATTCCCTATTTCAATTATCTTTTTTTTTTCTTTTCCCTTGTTCTCCTGAGAGATATAACTAGAAGAAATATGTTCATTACCTTCCTTGTGGTTCGACCTTAGATTTTCCCAAGTATACTATAACTTGACCGCTTGCACTTGGGTGTAATACTTCGCACTTTTTGTGCGTAGTCATCTACACCCCACCAATTCAAGCATATAAGCTATCTAAGGTGTAAATACGATGAATATATACAATATATGGTCAAACAATTGCATTTACACATGCATTTCAAAAGTTAGTGAAAGCTAGTTGTTATGATAAATTTTAATATTCGCAAACGCATGAATCAGTTTATAGTGTAACGTGTAAGCGAGGTCAATTCTACAAGAACTCAAACAATATATTTTATAACTACCCTGTTAATCTTTCACTAAGCTTCTAATCTAGTTAAGAAAAGTTTATATGAATAAAACAAATAAAATAAAATAAAGCAAAGCAAGTAAACTAAAGTAATTGAACTAAATTAAATAATATTAAGCAAGATAATAAAATTAATAAATTAATTGACTAGGGTTTTGGAATTTTATATTCAATATCATCGTCCTAAGTATTCATGCGCATAAACTCTACTCTTATCTCGTACTAATTTGGTCTCTCGACTCTATTAGATGCAAAAAATAAAATCATTCAAGTATAATTAATTTATAAAATCAAATTATACTTATTCTACGACCAAACTTATGTATAAAGTCAAAATATTCACTATATCTGTCAATACACACCGTATATCTTCTCTCAATAAATCATAACGTGAATCCAACAAAAAATAATAAAAATAAAATTTTATTTTTATTAATTAATATAGATATCCAATAGAAATTGTATTTAACATTAAAATGCTAAATTGGTAGAGTCAATTGGCATGAACATTAAGGGTACGTTTGGTTTGAGTTTTTGATAATTCTTGGAATCCTAAATTCTATTTTAGATAGGATTCCGGTATTTGGTTGGAGTTTTAGAAGGGAAAGGAGTTTTTCTAGGAAAGCTAAATTCCTCCTTTTCATTCATTTTTATTCCCTCCAAATTTGGGAGGAAAGTTTAGGATTTCAAGGGAATCCTCCTATTTTTTCATCAAATGACAAATTTACCCTAACTTAAAAATTAACATTTGTTCCAGAAAATGAAAAAAAAAAAATTCCAGAAAACGAAAATATTATTTTTTCAAAGGAAATGAATTTTTTTCCCAGAAAACGAAAATATTATTTTTTCCAAAAAATGAAAAAAAAAATAAAAATTTCCCAGGAAACGAAAATATTTTTTTTTCCAGAAAACAAAAAAATTTATTTTTTTCCAATATATATATATATATATATATTTGCCGATTTCATTCCTAAAGCTCCAACCAAACGAGCACTAATGAATTGGAATAAAGGATACAAGGAATAAAGGTTTTATGGCATCTAGAATGCCAATTCAATTCTTAAAACTCGAGCTAAACGAGCCCCTAAATCACTACTCACATTCTCTCTCCACCCACTCATTTTCTTTCCTCATTTACGTATTTTTTTTATTTTTTTAACATATAGAATCCTACTTCTAATTTCTACTCCTAAGGGGTTGGGGGGAAGGGGAGCTGCTTAATTGTAGCGGGTGTAACGACCCGGTCGCACCTCAGTACGATATTGTCCGCTCTGGGTAGCGTCCTAGACAGGCCTCAGCCCCAGGACATCTACCCTCACGGCTTTGTTTCTGGGAGCTTACGACCAGCTTCCCAGGGGGTCACCCATCCCTGGATTGCTCTGGTCCAAGCACGCTTAACTTCGGAGTTCTCATGGGATCCGAAGCTAGTGAGCTACCCAAAAGGCCTCGTACTTAATTAGCGACCATATCTTACTTATATGGGTCTCCAAGGATCCCCCAACTTCCGGTGTGGGATGCCCCCTTTGAGCTACCATTCCTCCACACAAGGGAGTACTCATCACTCGAGCTACCATTCCTCCACACAGGGAGTACTCATCACTCAGGGCGTCACATCCTTCCCCCTAAGGGAATCGACGTCCTCGTCGACACACCGTACTCTGTGGGGTCCGCTCTGATACCATTTGTAACGACCCGGTCGCACCTCAGTACGATATTGTCCGCTCTGGGTAGCGTCCTAGACAGGCCTCAGCCCCAGGACATCTACCCTCACGGCTTTGTTTCTGGGAGCTCACGACCAGCTTCCCAGGGGGTCACCCATCCCTGGATTGCTCTGGTCCAAGCACGCTTAACTTCGGAGTTCTCATGGGATCCGAAGCTAGTGAGCTACCCAAAAGGTCTCGTACTTAATTAGCGACCATATCTTACTTATATGGGTCTCCAAGGATCCCCCAACTTCCGGTGTGGGATGCCCCCTTTGAGCTACCATTCCTCCACACAAGGGAGTACTCATCACTCGAGCTACCATTCCTCCACACAGGGAGTACTCATCACTCGAGCTACCATTCCTCCACACAGGGAGTACTCATCACTCAGGGCGTCACAGCGGGTGAGACTCGAATCCCGGTTATTCGAAAGTTCGGGGGAGAAGCTTACCACTAAGCCAACTCTTCCGTTCTAATTTTGTATTCTTTATGTGGCTGTTTTTTATTGGACCACTTTTTTTTACACAAAAATATTAATATTGACAGTTGAAGAGTAAACAATTCTATATAATTTTTTTGTGTAAAACTCACTTATTATATATGATTTACACAAACTAACGGTCCGTTTGAATTGAGGGAATAGGAAGGAAAGGATATGAGAAGATGAAGAATGATTGCATTTTACTTGTTTGGATAGATTTATAAGAAGGAGTGGAGAGGAAACAAAGTGATTGAGAATGAATGTCAATCCCCTATATTCTTTTATCTTATTTCCTTCCAATACTGGGAGAATTGGAAGGGAAAGAAAAAGATTTTAATTATTTTTTCACGTTTTTCCAAATTTAATCATAATTTGTTAATAATATATTAAATCATATTCCTTTCATTTCTTTCTTTTTTTCTATCCAAACAAGATTTATTTTCATTCCATTCTTTTTCATTCTTAACTATCCAAACAATAATAAAATTAAACTCATTTATTTCCATTCTATTTCATTCATTCCCCTCCTAATTAATTATTTTCTTTTCATCCCTTCTTTTCAATTCAAACAGACTGTAAGCCTCTTAGTCCAGTGGTATAAAACTGTCATTGGGACAACCTTGAGTCGATTTGAAACACTCAAGGTCGAACTCCGGCGTTAAAATAATGTAGATGCGCGAAAGCTGATTCGAACACCCCGTGAAAAACCAAAAAAAGTATATGATTTACACAATAATTTTACGCAGCTCTATTGGATATGCTATTGCAATGTGCACGTGTTTGGTTGCTGGAGGTGACAAACGTCACAACACGGTAAACGCCGGTGACGTTAACATCCATCCAAACACCAAGCTGTTAAATCTTAGTAACAGAAAAAAAGTTTACATTACAGAGAAAGAGGGGAAAGGCAAGGAGATCCCTTCCCAACTCCAAAAAAGCAAAAATTAACGTCACCCAAGATCTCCTCTCCAAATTCTAGGGTTTTATTTCTCCCCAATTTTAAACTTCCAAATACTCCACCATTCTTTTTTTTATACAATAAAAAAAATATATGTAGAGAGAGAGGATTGTGTATGTATTGATCTGTATTGTTACTATCGTATCTTTACTAGGGTGTGAATTGTGAATGATTAGGGTTAGTTTGTGGAAATTAGGGGATTAATTGAGGTGGGATTGAGGGTTGTGAGCTTCTAGGGTTTGAATGAATGGCGACAGCCCAGGAGCCCAATTTGGGCACTTCTTCGCGGAAGAAAGAACATTTGGAAGCTGGGAAGCGAAGGGTATGTGTGATATTTCAAATTTGATTGCTTTTTGTGTATGTTTTTAAATTGGATTGTTTAGTTGTCAGTGCTATTTTTAGGTGATGATTGGTTTTTTAGACCACTTAAACTGCTTCATTTGCCAGTAATTTGATTGTTTTTTTTTTTAATGAAAATGGATGCTAATTGTTATATTTAGGAAAATGATATTCTCACCGGATAATCATACCAGGTGCATTAATGAGTTGTACTCCGTGAATGTATGACTACTGATGCATTTGGTATGACTACCCAGTAGATGAAGCTGGTATGTTTAGCGTTGCTATTATATTTATGGACATCGAAGTTAAGTATTGTAGACTATCTGTTCGCCTGGGATATTCCTAAGATTGAACACGACAATGAGCCTCGTTCTAAATGGAGTTTTGATAACCAATTACCAATGAGCACATTTCTCTTGTTTCTAATGGTCACTATTTTCTTTTGACCTTCACACTATCTTCCCAGGCTCCCATAGAAAGCTCTAACTTTTCTATGATCCTAGCTACTGGAAGTCCGGGACCAGAAGTTTGAAATTGGGAAATAATGGAATAGACATGCTACCTTCTTTGGACCAAAATCAACCTACCACCTGGTCCACCTTCAGATGAGCAAATGCTCTTTATCCATCAGCCATTCACAAAAGCTTAAGTTTTGTAGCCAAATGCATGTTTCTTGTGGCCCTTTGGTTTTGGTTTCACAAGAAACAAATTATTCTCTGAAATATACTTAAGTTTGGTGGACAAGAAATGCACTAGAATTGCGTCACAGAGAATCCAAAACGGCTAAAATCTGTTTCCATAATTCTACGTTACTATCGTTTCCCAAGGGTCTGCAAAATCTTTTAGAAAATTTTAAGGTAGTTGTTGTTTTACACGTTCCTAGTGTTTTCAAGATTTTTCAATGAAGCGTGGAACCTAAATTGGGAAGGTTACTCTCTAAACCCACCAGGTAAAACTTGCTGACTAAAAGGATAAAACAGTGGTTTTAAGTTTTTGTTTATTAATTTTGGCTTTTCCTTTTTATAAATAAAAATGGAAGCTAAATTGGACTGTAAATGACATAGGACAAGAGATTAAAGAAAGCAAGTTTTGCTCGAACACTTAGCGGAAAAGTCACAGGAAATCTCAAACTAAGCCTTCTGGACGAGGGCACAGGCTTAATGGTACAAAAATTGTTGGAATGGGCCAGCCTTTGCTTGTTTTATCTTGGAGTGAGTGTCTCATGATGCTCAGTTTGATTGATTGATTATCAAGCTTAAGCTGGTTCCTACAAAACTTTTCTGGATATTCTTTTTAATCGAACAAAAAAAAAGTTATTGCTTCAGTTGAATGACATGCACCTTGGTCAAATCATCTCCCTTCACGATTGATCCAACTTTTATTATTTTCAACATGGGAAGCTTTATTGACCAAGGATCTTTCTATCATCCCATGAAGCATCAATCAATCTAATGGATATGAATATCTTGATCAATCAAGGCTTTGTTCGAATATTTTGAAATGCATGCTTTATATCCAAATTGAGAAATATAATGAGTAATATGGCAAATATTTCATGAATGCTTCAGCCTCAAACAGGAAAACACTTCTAGACCATTTTCAATTTAATCCAGGGGTATGCTAATCCATATTACTTGCTTCTATTTCAAATAGACAAGTATGACTGAGGACTTGGTGCACATTACATGCCTTTGCAATTGGATGTTTCGTCCACCTTGCTATATGCTCATCTTTACTTAAAAAGGAACTGAATCAGTATGTTTGTTTGCAATTTTGTGTTTCAAGGCACTCGAGGTGTTTTTAATGGATGAATGAACTTTTTCGTAGTTTTCCCTTTTTCCCATATTTTTTTGCTGTAGCCTTCAAATGTATTATTCGCTTTAAAGAATCAAAGTCACTTATAGTAGTATGAATGTGTTTTTAAGTGAGTTTCAGTCTCCTTTATCTTACAGTTAGAGGAGTTTCGCAAGAAAAAAGCAGCAGAGCGGGCTAAAAAAGTTGCAACGACTAGTCAAGTTCATGCTGCTGATGCGAAGGTACCTGAGAATCACACATCAGAAACTGAGCGTGTACAACAGATTGATTCAGATGGAGCTGTTACATCCGATTTAGTTGGCGAAACTATTACTAAACCCTCCCATGTTGTTATAAACCATGATATTAATGCGACTGAGCTTGTCCATAGAACTGATTTAGGTTCTTCGAACAAGTATGAAGAGTTTGGGGTTGATGATGTAACATCTGGATCGGTTAATGTTGACTATAGTTTCCATGAGAAAGGAATTAATGGTAACTTTGGAACCCTAGAAATGCCTGCAGATGGGATTACAACCGAGCAAATTACATCCTTTCAGCCACAATCAGTGCAAGATTTTGATAGCAATTTTAGTCACTATGGCAAAACTTCTTCAGGTAATAGTGATGATCATTTCAAGGATTTCACCGTTGTAAATCCTGGTACTAATGATGATCATGTTACAAATGTTTCTTCTGAGAGATCTACTAATATTCTACAGCAGAACAAGTCGGGTTCCACTGACCTGCTGACTAGTGGCTGGACTTCGTCATATGAAGGTAACAATGCTCGCTTTTTTTACTTTGCCCTCCATTTATAATACGAAATTTAGACTTCAGCCCCATGTATTCAGAATCATAATGTCATTTTTTTTAACGCAATCCTTTGGCTAAACCCTCTGTTTTTATGTAGTTCTTTGAGATTTTCCGCATGCAGGGGGTAAAGTCTAACGATTATGAAAATAGGGAGGGGGAGGGGTTTTACGTCTAATTTAAATATAAAATAGGGCAAAGTGTAAAAATCCCTTAAAGTTTATTTGGAAATTGAACTCACCAGTTTCTGTTATTTTGTGGTAGACTCTGTCCGCCGTAGTTCCTCCATTATGGATTTTTCTTCTGAAGTTGGGGGAAAGATAGATGGCAGATTGGAGTATGCTAATTCTTCAAATCCTTATATGGGAGAACTGAAGCTTAGCAGTTCTGTTGGTAATTTGACCAGTGCAAACAACCCATCTCTTTGGCCATCTGAATCTAGACCTACAATTTCTAGTTTTGATGCCAAAAGTTCATCTTATAACATACTGCAATCTTCACCGGTAGCTGGAACCAACACTCGGAGGTCTCGTCCCTCTTTCCTCGATTCCATCAATATGCCAAGAGTTTCTTCAGATTCCGTTCCCATTACTGAACCAGAAAAGGCTGACTCATTTAGTTCAAAAGTTCACCCTATCAACATTAATGGGGGTGATCTGTTCAGACATGGTGTCTATCAACACAATATAGAGAGGAAGCATGAGTTTCGTTCCGCAAAACAGGATGAAGACTTTGCTGCTTTGGAACAGGTTATATATCTTAAGTTTAGATCACTGTGTATATATATATAGAATATAAATATATAATTATATATGGACACCCCCTCTAGACCACAGATGCATATATAAAGAAAGAAATTTGCTAAAGAGAAACTTAATTGAGGATTAATATTTATCTTCCATATCATTGTTAATTCGAAGTTAGTAGTAGTATTTTATATGGGGATAGATGGCCTACTGCTCGTAATGGAAGCAGTTAAACTGAATATTGTTTGTTGAAGCAATTTATATTCGCAGTTGGATCTTTAATTAATACGAGTGTGTGGGAAAAGGAATATTTATCAATGTTTAAGGTTCTTGAAGTACCTTAAATATGATAATGATAAAGTTTTATATATTAAACAAATGATGTTGTGATCACTGCTTTCTGGGAAGGGGTTATTATCGTTCAAATACGGCTCTCACTCCTCTTTTACTTTCATTTCAGGAAGTTTATTTGCATTTGAAATATATAATGTGAATTAGCCTCAGATATAGGCTGAATATGATTTTGTATTGTTTTTCTATATTTGGTGGACATCTTGTCCTCAATGCATTTTATGCATAACCGATTATAGTATTAAAAAAATTCATGTTTCTTACGAGAAACATAAATACTAATAAGTCGTTCTTTTCCAAGTTTGCAGCCTTGGATGCACAAAGATAGAGATCACTGCAAAATTTCTTCATATTCTTGTATATTATTCTTTGCAGCATATTGAAGACCTAACGCAAGAAAAATTCTCTCTGCAACGAGCTATTGAGGCTTCACGAACTTTAGCAGAGTCTTTAGCTGCTGAGAATTCAGCACTGACAGATAGTTATAACCAACAGGTAGCTTGCAGATTACCTCTGAATTTAGAATCATACATATAACAGCCAATGAAATAATTATGTTCTGAATGGTGTTTTATATATTCAAGCACTTGTCTGCATGTTATAATAAATGAGAGGTAAGACATAATTTGTAGTATGCACACTATAATGTGCTGTGTGATTAAGATTGTGAGTTCATTAGATTAATAGCGCAAGTTGCTATTATTTTTGTCTATATGTGTGACAACTTGTTCTAGTAAATGTTCATATGCAGCTTCATTTTTTTTTTCTGGTCTCCCTAGCCTTTTGTTTTAGTTGATTTATTTGTTTCTTTTTCTCCAGGGAAGTGTTGTCCACCAGCTAAAATCTGACATGGAAAAGTTGCAGGAGGAAATTAAGGGCCAATTGGTTAGTTGATCATACTGTAATTGCTGTCAACTATTTTGTCTGGTAGTTATTTATTCTCAGTATTCTTCAAAGTCTTTTATATTTTTCCCCTTCATATATGACATAAGTTGTATAGTATACCCCCTATGCCTTCTCAAAGGGAATACTCTAAGTGGGTTTGCCTCTTTCCATGGGTTGCAAGAAGTTGATGAGATGGCACACAGGAACAGGCATAGGTCTATAGTCCACCTTTTACTCATCATATGTGCTTTGCTTTGAAGGTGGTGATATCAGTCTCATGCATTATCTAATAACAAAGGTCTTATCACGAAATTCTCAGAGGATAAGTTTTCCTTTTACTTCAGTCCTTCTGTTCTTACTTATAACAAAAGCTCAAGATAACTTGATTTAAAAATAAATCAATATATGTGAGATGTTAATATCACAAGGATGAACAAACATGAACCTACACAAACTACCGTTATGGGCCTTGACAGAACCAAGGTTGCTACGTTGTGACTTTGTCATCAAGTTTCCATTTCTTGGAAACATGGAAATGGAGAACGGAGAAAATAGGCTAAATCTCAATCATGGATATACTATGAGCCTCCATGAGACACATGAAATTGCAGCCAGAGGTGCAGAGAGGCCATTCAGCCATAATGTATCGCTGCAGGCTATGAGAAGCTAGAAAATCCGATATGGGATAAAGCAATTGAAGAGAAAGAGGAAGGAGACAAGGAAGAACAATGAGGAGAAAGCTCCACAATCACATAAAAAGTGAGAACAATCCACCTTTTGGGTTTCTTGTAATCGGGGGGTGGCAATTCGTATTTTTTTGGTCGTGTTTGAGTATGAAATAGCACGACACAATAAAGAACAATAAGACACAAATGCGACATGACACATCACAAAGTCGTGTTATTTTT
Source organism: Lonicera japonica (assembly GCA_021464415.1). NCBI lineage: Eukaryota > Viridiplantae > Streptophyta > Magnoliopsida > Dipsacales > Caprifoliaceae > Lonicera > Lonicera japonica. The sequence goes on from JAKCWG010000225.1 coordinate 28,990, forward strand.
GTGGAACACAAACACGACCTGTCTACATACGACACGGCTTGACACACATGATTGCTTTTTGTACGTCCTAATAAACATGCTTTAACACAAGTAGAAACTAGAATTTCTATATTTTTGACACGATAAGACCCGATTAGCATGTTATAGGTCCATTTTCATGTTAATTTCATTTCAAAATTTGGACACGAACACGAATTCTCAGGTCAATTTCGTGCCAATGTTGTTTTGTTAGAGAATAGCAATACATATAAGAACACTAAATAAAATCATCTCTCATCATTTCCACAAAATCCACCAATATTCCAGAGACTTCCATATTTTCCCGGAAACTGTGAGCATAAAGATCAATAGAGCGTTTTTTTTTCCACATTACGTGAGGTGGACCCTTCTACTCATTCAAAGTGCCTCAGATTAAGCTCCAATCAAAGGACCCGCAAATGACAAATAGGCACTATGGACCAAATAACAGTAGTTCACAATGAATTGGCTTTCTTTTTGAAGGAAACATGGGCAACTATCCACCTCAAATACTATTAATCAACTTAAGAACACTAAAACTCGAATACAACACACTATCTCAAACGCAAATTACAAATCCCCTGTCAATCCAAATTGATAATATTAGCTTATGAGGTAAAGAACTCTTCTCAACACCACTTTTTTCACCATGACACACCCATAGTTAGCCAGAAAATCAACTGTTGCATTACTCTCGCAATATATATGAGAAGTCTAACCATGAGTGGGTAATTATGTTTCTTCTTCAGTATTAGAGATATTATGTTCTTTGCATCTTGATAAGCCCTGCCAAAGAAGCCCACAAAGTAGAAATGCCATTTCAGGGGGTTCTTTGGTCTTTAGTGGCTAGGGCTTGTTTTTTGGGCAGGGGGGCAGTTTTGATTTGTAGTAGGGTTTTCAGTCTGTTTTGTGCTTCTGCTGTTGTGGTTGTTTCTTTTATGTTTTTTGTTTTCTGGTGTGCTTGGTTGTGGATTCCTCATCCACTTTCAACCCCTTTGCTTGTATCTGATTTTGCCAATCAATATAAGCTTTGTTTCTGATAAAAAAAAATAAAAAATCAGGTGCTGTAAGCATTACTTAATTGATCTTCATAGCTAATTAGTTATGTTCAGAATAAGAGAGCCTCAAGAAGATGTGGACAATTCATTCTCAACCCCCCCAACCAAACCAAAACACACGGGGTAAAGCAACACAAAATTAATTAAGTAAATAGTATTGCCAATTCTCTCAGGTAGGAAGAATTCAACTTCTAGAACAATATTTGAAAGATTTTTCTCTCCAACACACCAAGTATCACTGTCACGAACCATAACACTTCTTCATAGTCCTACTTGAGGCAGTAAAAAAATATACCCCTTTGTTGACCCAGTCACATTTGCAAAAGGAAGAATAATAATCTTACTCATTCCAGCTGAAGGTCAAAAAGATTGATTACTAACTTCATTGGATTGAAAAAAGTGGTCATCAATACTTTTATAAAGAGATTTTCTCATTTGATTTAATGAATTTTAGGCAAATTCAGGGTGTGGTCACTCACTAGATTATTTACTGAATCACTGTGCACAAAAGACACCATGGCGCATTCCCTTCTTTACTTCATAGATTCTATTTTTGACCTGTTCCTCTTTCCTCGTGATGGTGTAACAAAAAAATAAAAAATGGCAGTGGAATTTCGGGGCAGTTTGGTGATGAGTTTAAATTGCCCTATTTATTTGATTTACATGATTAGCAATCACTTAGTACTTGATCTTTCAATATGTTTGCCTGGTTCATATATCACACCAAGTATATTGAGATTTTTTAACCATGTTTTTTGTGTCCAGAACTTTTCCTTATTTTATTTTAATGCTAGCAGGTTGAACTTGAATCCATGAAAATTGAGTACACAAATGTGCAGCTGGAATGTAATGCAGCTGATGAGCGTGCCAAGCTATTGGCTTCTGAAGTTATTGGATTAGAAGAGAAGGTAGGTTATGGCCTTGGTAACACCTTTGAAGGAGAATTATTTTGTTTTGTTATTTTGTTAAAATTCTTTCAGGAAAAATAAATTTTGGTTGCAATGATACTACAGATGCAGTAATACATTATTCTTTTTAGATGTACTAAATTGACCTGACTAAAAAGAAAATACAAACAATACATTCCTCTTGTCTTATGTACTTATTTATTTGAATGAATTAGAATTTCACGTGGGCACATTGTTTTGGAAATTGTAAGATTCGTTCGGGGTTGATTTATCATCTGTCATTGTCCTTGATTATAATCTTTTCTAGTTCACCTGAGTATTACTCATTCTGTTAAATAGTTGTTATGGTATCTCATGCTGTACTGGATTTTTCGTGCATAATAAATATTTGTATATATATATGTTTGATAATCGAGATAAATCACATTTTCCATGAATTTTTTCCTGTTGTTATTTTCTTATATTTGTTAACATTTTTGTGCAGGCACTCAGACTAAGGTCTAGTGAGCTAAAATTGGAGAGGCAATTGGAGAACTCACAAGCCGAAATTTCCTCATTTAAGTAAGCTTTAAGATTGTGACATATCAATTTTTTCCTGCAGTTCAAGTTATTCTTGTTGCAATATTGCGTGGGTGTGTTTGTTGTTTTTGTGATTACAATAATAGGCTGCATATTGCACAAGCACAAAGGAGGAATCTATTGCAAGTAGGGAGACTTCAACCCAATATCTTGTGAAACCAAAGCTCTGATGCTATGTAAAACTAACATCTAACTAAAAGCTTACTATCAAGTGGACCAGCTATATATATATATATATCTAGCTCTCTAACAAGATTCTTTTTGAAATAGGAATAAGCTTAGTTCTTTTCTGAAAAACTGCTATGTTGTGTCATGTTGTGTCATATGTTACGTGTTCCTCTCCATGCGTTTGTAGTTAATAGTTAACATGGGGCCTTTTTGGCCTGGAGAAAAAGGTGCTAGCATAGAGCTCTTGATACTTACGATAATGCTCACTTTATACGTTCTGTGATGTAAACAAAAGCTGAAGGTAAAAAGACGTATCCTGTTCCATAATATCTTTGCTGGATTCTATCCTCTGGGATGTTTTTGGTGTCCTTTAATCCTTAGAAGTCCGTTTGTATCTTCCATAGCACAAAATTTGAAGTATCTCAGAGGTCTCACAAGGAAAAATAGCTTGAATGGGATTTTGTGAGGGGAACATTGTCACTTGAGCAATTTAACTACTTTTTAGCTGGATCATAATCCTTTGCGAATCAGATTCCTTGTCTGTGGTATCAAGTTCTTGCCTTCTTTATCGGCTTTCTTGTTTATACAGTTTTGGGACATTCCATTCTCTTGCATTCTTTCAAATTACATGGGATTTGTGAGTTAAAGGTTTCCCTTCACGTAAAATTGGCAGATATCTTTCTCTGAAATCCTATATTTCTTTCCTGTTTATATGAGAAAATTATCTGTGTTATACATTGGCAGCAAGATATCTGGACTCTTTAGTAACTTTCTCTCAAGTTTCAGTTTTTAACTTTTTATTGTTCTTTGCATGACACTATGCATTCGGCAGGCATTCATGATAAAGTGCAATAACTCTGGCGCACTCTGCAGTGTGTAGGTCATATATGTATACAGCTGTGTATATAGTAACAGAACCAACCAGTGTGTTTGAAGTGATACAATATGCTTTCATACATCAAATGATCAAAATAAATTTTTAAATATATATCATAAACAGTTAAATATTCAGAGCCTTATTTGTATCACATAAATGTCTAGTTGTCAAATCGTGAATTGTACTGTGAATAAAATATGCATTAATGGCGTATCACGAGATTCAATAAAAATATATTGATAATAAATCGTGTATGAAGACGTTAAAAAACCAATAGAAATAGTAAGACATTTTCATGTAACATCGGCTTTAGGACATGAATACGTCATCTAATTGAAGGACAAGAAAGCTGTTTGAATCAGTATTATGCACCAGTTCTATTTGTTAATACTACCATTTTAGTTCCATGGTATATTTTCTGTTGCTGAGCAATTAATACAAGTTCTTGATGGCTTGTATTGTGCTGAAGGAAGATGATGGTTCCATTCGTCTTTTTTTTTCTTTTTAATAATATAAATATTCCCAATTGTTGAATCATGCAGAAAGAAAATATCTAGCCTTGAGAAGGATCGTCAAGACTTGCAGTTGACTATTAATGCTCTACAAGAAGGTTGGTTTGCGTATTTTGCTTTAATTGTGAATTTTGTCTTTTGAGCGAAGGTATATTTTACCAAAAAAACATGATTTTTTTTTATAAGAAACAAGATTTCATTAATAATTCAGTAAGTACAAACTGAGAGGGGGCAAGGAGTCCACCATCAAATTATATAACCCAAGAAAAAGAAAAATATAAAGCCAAAATCCACGGCCAACAGCACACCCCTAATACAGATTATACAATGGAACACTATTCAAAAGTCAAAGCTCTCCAATTGTTCTTGATGTCTTCCACTCTAGTTTTTGAAAATGATGTCTTCCACTCTAATTTTTGAACAGCTTCTTGTTGGATGCCCACAACGAAGCCATGAATTTGACTCTTTCCCACAACCACTCCTTTTCTTCTTATTTTCCTTCGAAAATTCTACAATTCCTCTCCTTCCAAAATAACCAAAAGGAAGCAAACATACAAGTTGGGGAATCCCTCCTTTAGATTTTGCCTTTGGGTTCTCAAAGATTGTTGAAGCTAACTTTGACTCCCAACATAATTATAAATTGGACGTTGGCCCCATTTCTTAATTTTCTTTCACCGACTAAGTTTGGACTTTTTTTTTTATCAAACCCAAAAACTTACTAAAATCCCAGAAATAGCTTTAGTGGAGTCTTACCTTTTCAAGTTTATCCTACAAATTGCCTAGTAAGTGCCTTAGTGGAATTTTATCGTTCAAGTGCAAGGCCTATGTGTGAACGGCTTTCCATTTCAGCATTCAAAATTTAATTGGAATTACTGTGGGTAACTTTGAATTTATTATGGGGTTTGTTGACTTTGCCCTCCAATATAATAGGGAAACCTCCGAAGATCGTATTTATTGGACTTCACCCCCCTTTTCTTAACGGCGTCTACCCTATGTTAGAAACAAAGACTTCTGGCCAAAAATACACTCCCTTCTTCCTTTCTTCAGTTTTTCTGTCTCTTCCTCATTCTCTGCAAATCAAAATCCTAAATCCAACATCTAAAATCATAATCAAAATAATATGAACACATTTATTGCTAGTTCTGGGGAATGCTTGAAAATAAAATGGCAACCTCATGCTTGCCCAAGAAATTCAACTGGAGAAAATCAAGAAAGTAGGTGGTTTTGTTATGAAGGAATCAAATGGTGAGCTAAACACGGAGAATTGTTTTAGGGGTTAAAGTCTAATTTCACTATTATAGCAAGGGACAAAGTCAAAAATCCCATTTTATGAATTGGATTTCTAAGTTAAACTAAGAAAAGATACACTTAAAGCGCACAGTTACTCTTATGGTTCTGTGAATCATCTTATTTCAAGTCATTCGGTGGTTCTCCAAACTGTTTTGGTTGAGAACAAAACAGTTTGGAGAACAACTTAATGACTTGAAATAAGATGATGCACAGAACCATAAGAGTAACTGTGTGCTTTAACCATAAGAGTAACTCTATGTAATTTTCTCATTTCAGCATTAAAAAATTTGAATGCTGCCTGGGTTGGCAGTCTTATCTTCCAAACACATTTTGATTTTGCGCCGTTTGTGTACAGAGAAAAAGCTTTTGCAATCTAAGCTCAGGAAAGCTTCTGCAAGTGGAAAGTTTGCGAACGTTAGCATGAGTTCGACAAATAAAAGAAACGTTTCCACTTCCACAGAGGATCTTGGTAAGAGTCTTAGTTTTCTGTTTCATTTGTTAAACCTGATTATGGTTAGCATATTGATAATCAAGTTTATCAACTTGAATTTGAATGTTTCTTGGCTTTATTTTCTCTTTTGTTCCACTCTAGGGTCTGTTTGGTTGGTTGATTGTTTGGATCTTTTATGGAATCCTAAAATTCCCATTCATCCAAGATTCCAACGTTTGGTTGGAGTTTTGCAAGGAATCCATGAGGAAGGAGAATTTTTTTTTTTATAAGAAACAAGATTTCATTAATAATATAAATTAAAAGTAAAAATATAGAGGGGACAAGGAGTCCACCAACAAAACATATAACCCAAAAAAAGGAAAATGAAAGAAATATAATCCTGCCAAAAACCACAGCCAACAGTGCACCCTTAGAACAGATTATACAGTGGAACACTATTCAAAAATCCAAGCTCGCCAATTGTTCTTGATGTCTTCCACTCTATAATTTTTGAAAGGCTTGGTGTTGGAAGCCTACAACGAAGCCATGAATTTGACTCTTTCCCACAGCCACTCCTTTTCTTCTATCTTTCCTTCAAAAATTCTATAATTCCTCTCCATCCATAATAGCCAAAAGGAAGCGACTTTGACACATCTCCATAGCTCCCTGCCCTTAGATTTGTCTCTGTAGCTATTGATTTCCAACATAAGAAGTCTCGCACCATCTTTGGGAATGGCCCAACTAAACCCAAATTCTGCACAAGCTTTGTTCCATATGAAATATGAATAAGGGCAGTACAACAAGTGGTTCAAAGATTCTGCATCGCTCTTGCACAGTACACACCAAGATGGGGAGAGACAACAATTCGGTCTTCTCTTTTGCAATAGATCATAGGTATTTACCCTCCTGTGAGCAACTAACCAAGAGAACACCTTCACTTTTGTGGGAATACCAGCTGCCCAAATGACTTTTGAAGGAGCAAATTGTGGATGCGTTGGAGAATCGATAAGAGATTTGTAAAAAGAAGAGCAAGAGAAACCTTCCCCTTTCAACAACCATCGCCTATAGTCTACACTCCTTGGAGACAATCTAGCACCCTCAATGACTCTCAACAAAGAAAGATACTCCTCCAACTCTCTCTCATTCAAGTTTCTGGAAAAAGATAAATTCCAAGACACAATACAGTTCGAATTAAAAGAGGCTAAAGAAGCAATGGAATCTCCTTTGTTCACGGAGAGTCTATACAGACGCGGAAACAAAGAATCAAAGGTTGTCTCACCCATGCATTTATCCTCCCAAAATCTAACTGTGGAACCCCCACCCACTTCAAGTTTTGTATGCTCCAAGAATGATTCAAGACCATGAGAAATATATTTCCAAGGGTTTCTATAAGTCCCACTACTCACAACTTTGGAGTCCCACCCATTGTTGCTTAATCTATATTTGCTTCTAATGATGGAATACCATAGGGAATTTTGACTACGGGGGAATCTCCACAACCATTTTCCCAACAAAGCTTTATTTCGATTCACCAAATTACCAATGCCCAACCCCCCTTTATTTTTCGCTCTAGACACTATATCCCAATTTATTAAATGATCTCTTCTATTATTATTGCACCCATCCCACAGGAAGTCTCTCATTCTTTTTTCCAAAACATTTTTAATCTTCACAAGAATACGAAAAATGGACAAAAAATAAGTTGGAAGGCTTGCTAAAACAGATTCAATCAAGATAAGTCTCCCACCTCTTGACAAGCAACCATCTTTCCATCCATCAAGTTTCTTCTTAACTTTTTCCAACACCGGATTCCAAAATTCCAAAGAATTTGGATTACCTCCAAGAGGCAACTCCAAGTACTTCAATTGCCAATTCTCAATCTCACAACCCAATCTAGTAGCCCATCCCTATAACTAATCCCATATCCAGAGAGAAAAAAAAGGGGGGGGGGGGGCGCTAATCCTCTCCTACTTGTTAACAAATAATCAAATATTTGCATCATAATACGATGAACTATAAAAGTATACCATAATATGGTGATTGCTTTTTAATTAAAACTATATTAATATGTTAGCAAGTTATTCCGAATGCGAAGAAAGGAGTGGCAAGGACTATCAAACGCCATGAAAGGAGCTTGCCTGGGATCTAAAATGTCAATTCCTCTCCTAAAATCCAATCAAATGTGCACTTAAATAAAATTTAGGTAGACTTAGTATTGAGTATTTACCTAGGGGTGACGAAGTTGGCAAACTTTGCACTAAGTCGATTCATGATACTAATCAGTGTTTTAAGTAGCATGTGATAGCGCACTATAGCGCAAAAAATCCCCAAAACGCTACGTAGCGTGTGATAGATAGCGTGTAGAACTAATAGCGTTGAGTTTTTTGCTGACGTGGCACGCTATTTTCAAAAAAACCCACGATATGTAGGAACGTGCAAAATTAGGTCTAATAAGAGAAAAACCCACTAGCTTGAATCGTCTCTCCCATCCGCCGTTTCTGCTCTGTTTTGTCCAGTCGATGTTGCCCAGCTCCTCCTGTCGACGACCCTCCTCTATTTTCTTTTTTTCTCTCCACAGGACGTGTCTTAAGTGGTTTTCTCCTCCACTTGATGTGGCTTGGGTGGTTTTCTCCTCCACTCGATGGCTTTCCTCTGTTTTTTTCCAGAACACCCGACGTGTTCTGCTCCGTTTTCTCCTCTACTCGACGGCTGTCTTCTCATTATTAAGGTATTCCTTAACCCTAGGCTCGTTTTACTTGAACCCTAGGCTCGTTTTACTTGGATTTTTGTGTTATTGTTATTTTTGTGTTTCAATGAATTTTTACTAATGTCCTTTCGTAAAATATTATTTTTTTAATTTTTAAAATTATTACGCTATTGGAGTCCCGAATAGCTTACACTATACGCTACGCTATTTGTGCTACCGGGACCAAAACGCTATTGCCCGCGCTATCGCTATTTAAAACATTGATACTAATACAATGTAATTTGCAGAAATAAACACTTCCCTTTTATTCTTGTGAGAATACAAGAGATTGTGAGAATAATTGTTACTGATTATTGAAAAAAGGAGTACATCAATGTATACAAGAGAGACCCTAAAAATAAGGATATTTCCTTCTCATAAGGATTTCCTAATTATCTCCTAAATATACACATTCTAGAAATAAAATATATACAAATATAACAATTCTATTTATGCTGTACTATATGCGTTTAATCTTCTACATCATAATGGCCGTTTGATTGAGTTCAAAAATTTATAAGAAAGATTCATGTTAAAATTTGAATATACCATACCAGCTCTATAATCTAAGATGAATTTTGTAATAGCTTAATGGCTTAGCATGCTCGAATTGAGAGCCAGGGGCTATATTTATATGTAAAAAGAGGTGCATAATGATAAAATTCCCAATAAGAAGATTTGTGTAATAGCTTAATGGCTTAGCATACTCAAATTGAGAGCCAGAGGCTATATTTATATATAAACAAAAGGTATATAAAGATAAAATTCCCAATGTGGGACAAAAAAATAAAGCACATGCAAACCTTCTAGCTACCCTGACCTAATTCCTAAAAACATAAAAAGATGTAAATATAAATAAAATATTATCTTCCAATAATCTATCTTTTATGTTAAGCGTGATGGGGAGCTTGCGGTAAATTTCTGTATTTACCTGAGAATTTAAATTACCAAATTGACCTTTGATCCTTTAGGAAAAGGATCGAAGGTCAATTTGAACTGGGATTCAAACACAACCTTTTATGTAAATACAAACAATAGCTTGATACATGTGTAATTCCCAGTTCCTATAAACCACTTAAAAACTAACTTTATCACATTTCCTAAAATGTGTTAAGAATTTATATAGTATCAAGTTTAGTTTGTAGGGGATAATATTGCACACGCATTGAGTGTGCCACGATTCTAGTGCTACTTAATTACTTGGATCTTTTTCTAGTGAACTTAATTATACAAGGATAATCCATGTACCGGTTTGTGATCTTCATTATTTACCATTCTTCATAGTTCTTCGCACAATTGGTTTAATTTGTATTTTAACCTCATTTTGGATCTTGATACTCTTCATTCAGGCGACACAATGATTTAGATGATACACCGGGTACCTCAAACCTTGAGATGAGCACCAGTGCACCTCTTACTAGAAATGGTGCCACCAGTTTCAATCTTGAGGATTTGTCCTTGTATATTCCTCCGGATCAGATGAGAATGGTTCAAAATATTAACACACTAATTTCTGAGGTATCATTGCCGTTATAATCCTTAATTATTCTAGATAGACTCGGGATTGGGACTCAAAAAAATGACTCAGATGATGTGGCATTAGGTTGACTAATGGGTGGAGTTATAAAAGAGTGGACCTCACCTACCAATCAATGCATTGATGCCACATCATTTGTGTCATTTCTGATTCCGAATATTTAGTCACTCTGGAATTACTCTTACATCTTCCGTGCAATTTCTTCATCTGGTTTTATGCCCCCTTTGTAAGCTCGTTGCCTTCCAGGTTTTTAAGTCTCTGTTTGACTTTTACATTTTTTAAGAATGCATTAATTTGATCGCAATCAATGGTTTAGAAGAAAACTTGTTCCTGTCATGAGTTTTGGTACTTTGATTATGTTCTGAAAAGGGAAGTGGACTCTTTATATGTTACACCACAAAAAGGAATAGTGGACTCGTTGTTTGGGACGCAGGAAGTTTTTGTTACTCCCTCCATCAGTCCATCTCAAATTGATAAACCCAATTTGGCTTTGGTACTTTTTAAGGAAACACTAATTTAAACCTAATCAATGGTCAATAATGCAACTTATTTTCTGTTGTGATATTTGGTACATTGATTATGTTCGAAAAAGGTGACGGGACTATCAATTTGGGACATTCCGAAAAGGAAAGTGGGACTACTAATTTGAGATGGAGGGAGTATCATATTATGAGCTGGTTGATATTCTGAGTGTAAATTTCGGAAACCCCGGTAAATTCTTAATGTTGTGCCTCTGCAGTTAGGATTGGAGAAAGAAGAATTGATGCAAGCTTTGTCTGCTGAGTCATCTCAAAGTTCTATGCTGAAGGTAAATATTATGCTCTTATGCCCTTTCTAGCAAAAACATTGGTACCTATTAACTTTTAGTCATAAATATTAGAAAATTTCACTCTTAGTCCTGACCGTTTTGTTATGATTTTAGTGACGTTTTTAGTCCCTACTTTTTGTTCAATTTTGATTATAGGACAATTATGATTGTTTATTATGTTTTTAGTCCCCTACTTTTGTAAAAGGTGTGTAACACGTGTGAACACGTTATTCATTGAAAAACAGGGATGTAAAATATAGAACTTTGTGGTGTAAATGAGTCGATGCATTATTCATTGAAAAAGAGGGACTAAAAAATATAAATTTTTTATTATGTTTACCATTTACGTTTTCCCCTTCTCATTGAAAGAGTCCTCGCCATAGGGATATGGTATTGTTGTTATTTCGGCTCATTTTTGTGAATAATAAGTGCTACAGGTGTTGTTAAGCATGATATCCATTACGGTTCCTTCTCTTAACAGCTTAAGCTTTTGGGAGAGATGGTTCCTAACATGGTATCAGAGGTTGTTTTTTTGGGGGTCCAAAGTTCAAGTTTGGCACTTCCATTGCCCCATTTATTAATTCAAAATATGTTTGCTCTCCGCGTGCGAGTATGGGGTCGCGCGTGAGGGAGGGTGTAAAGCATGATATTTATTATGGTTCCTTCTCCTAACAGCTTAAGCTTTTGGGAGAGATGGTTCCTAACAGGTGTCAACAAATAATTCGGTAGAAAAACAGGAGGGACTAAAACATAAAGCTATTACTGTAGTTCTTTTTTCATCGAGCCTATTATCTTGTCCGTCATTCATGTTTACCCTGTTTACTGTTTGCTAATCTCATCTGATATTTTTGTGTATTTTTGACTTTGAAGTTTATTTTATGTTTATGTCATTTCTAAATAAAGGAATTAAACAAGGAATTATCTCGACAACTGGAAGTTCAAACACAACGATTAGAGCTTTTGACCGCTCAAAGTATGGCTAACGAAAGTATACCAGCCCGACAAACAGAATCCCGCACCATGAATGACAATGCTGCTTATGCAGATGAAGGCGATGAGGTACGATATCTATGAGTAACCATTAGTTTCGAAATCGAGTTATTTTTTATCCCAAAAGGTTTTGGTCTACATCTTGTCTATTGATTTTTTTTTCTTTCTTTTAAATCTATCCATGTTTCATTTTCTTTGTTGTTGACACAGAAAACTAATTTTCTTAAGCAAAGGAGAAAAAAATTATTCAATTGGAGGAACAATGGTGCAAGAGAAGTAGAGAACCTAGGTTTTGTTTGTTTAGATTCAGTTTTCTAGCACAATAGAACTCACTCCAAACAATTATGTCTCGTTTTGGTCCAGCCCAGTATGATATTGTCCACGTTAGGCAAGCCTTTGCAGTTTGTTGCTTTTCCTCAGAAGGCCTCTTATTTGGTAGTAGCGACTATATCACCTACTGCAGCCACATCAGGGTGCTGCCGTCCACAACGAAGGGTTGTTACAAACTAGGCCAGTTAATCAGCCTTCAGTGAACCGGGATCATGTTACCCAAGGGGATTGATTGACGTGAAAAATATTTGAATTTTATGGAATTGTTTTACTTTGAATTTCTTTGCGTTGAAAACAAGAGCTCAGGGAGAGCTGGTTTTCGGACATGGAACAGAGAATTATATTAGAAAAATTGCACCATGGTAAATGATTCATCTGAAAAATTAATGCAATCAAACACAAATAAAGGTGGGAGCTACGGAATCTTGGGCATTTTTATGGAACATAGTTGCATTTTTTTTTCTAAAAATAATTACATAGTTCCTATATGCATCCATAATTTTTTTGATGTATTTTGAAACATTTTTCTGTTTGACTAGGTGGTGGAAAGGGTACTAGGGTGGTTAATGAAGCTCTTTCCGGGAGGGCCATCAAGGCGCCGAACGAGCAAGCTTCTCTGATTTTGATGCAAGAAAGCTATTGCAAGCACACATTTCATGTCGGTCCATTTTTGTTCTCCCCGCCCTTTATTTGATGGTTCATTATAGGTTGAAATTTGTATATTTTTGAGTCATTACAAGAGAGACATTCTTTTTTGATAGAAGAGTTGTTTAGAGAAAGCCCTACCAAATGCGTTTCTCGCCGATTTTGGGACACTTATTGAATTTTTTAGCGGGATGTTAATTGCAAATGACACAAGTGGAGATTAAAATCAAGAATGAGAGGCTACTAGTACCTTTTTTTTTTTTTTTTTCGAGAAAGGGAGATGTATTTGTTTGTTTTTTTTGTTTCTTGTATGTAAGGTACGTTTTGGAGATATATGGTACCAAAGCCCAAAATGTGAAAGAATTTGGGTCATTTTGGTATTTTTCATTATATATATGGAGTATGATGACAGCACAATTGTGTTCACCGCGCTCTGTGACTCTTTCCCTAGTTATGATAATGTTTTCCGTTTTTGGAAGTTAACACTAAATCGCATATTTGTTTTTTTGGAACATAATCAATGAATGAAATGTGAAGCGGAGCATTTTATTAGGTATGGAAATTTGAGAATTCTTTCTCTCCATTTTTTTCTGTTTTCTTACCAATTTTTATTCAAATATTTTGACTAAAATTAATTCAAGAAGGACCGGACATAAAAAATTGAAGCATCTAACATGGCCGCCATGAATAAGTTAGGAGGGGTGGTACGCATAAAACATATTTTTATTATAATTTATTGTATCTAATATAAAATTGTCCAGATTAATATGTCATTATTACTACTATTATATTCCTTTTAAAATTAAAGAAGGCATATATGTATGCTAGGCTGTGATCTGCCCAAAAGGCAAGATCGGTCATTAAAAAAAAAAATTAAAATCTTGGTGACAATTTTTTTTGTCTTTTGTGTATTTTTAAGATTTAAAAATTATTACTCCGTATTATGTTAATATTTTAATTTTGTAAGGAGAGTTACATATATTTTTATTATGTAAGGATAATTTAGCACTAAAATACTAATATTTTCAAAATTAAGGGGCCAATAGCCCGCCCTTGGAGAATTGGAGGCACATGGCTTTGCCCTGCAGCAATATTTACGAGACTTGGAATAACAGGAGACCCAAATTTGGCACTACCAATCCACTGCACAACTTATCCAGCATACGATAGGTGTACATGTTTTTGAAGGTAGTAGAGGAAAAAAAAAATCTTTTAATCACAAAAGTTGCAGAAAGTAATAATCAGCCGTGCTTACAAAATTTAAAGAGTCACTATAAAATTATTTTATATTTTTGTCTTTTATCATTTAATCAAAAAAGTGTATTAATATGAATGCTAAAGTAGGTGAATGTTGTCTTATTCATTATTATACATTGTTGGAAGAAATTTAAAGAAAAAAGTCCTCTTCTCTTAATAAAAGGAGATTGTAGTGTAAGTGGAAGGTTATCGAGTTGTATAATTTTCCCTCTTCTCTCATATATATATAAAATTTCACTGTAATTGATAAATAAATTTTTTATCCTTTTTCGCAATTTGTGTAATTGGTATCAAAGGCTTAGGTTTTACTTAATTATTATGAAAATATATTTATGCTAATCTTTTTGTTTTGTTATTTGATATTTTAATTTTACGCTGGGATTGTATTTTAAAATGTTAGTTGTTTGTAGTTAAAGTAAAATATTTAAAACTATTTTTATTAAAAAAAAAAAAAGAAAATACGTTTTTACGAAAAAATTATATAATATTTTCATTCAATGTCTCTTTGCTTTGAAGGGAATCTGTGGATGTTCATTATTGTGCTAGATTTTTGTAAACTGAAAACGACGTCGTCTTCAATCAATATCACCATTATCCTATCATTACTCAATTCATGTGGCGCAAAACAATTCTGCTGCTGCTGCTCTCTCTACTATTACTGTATGTTCCATGGCCATTGTTAGTGCGAAGTTCTGTTCTTTACCTCCCACATTTTCTGTTGTTTGTTCATCTAAAGGTACTCTCTCTCTCTCTTTCTGAATTGACATGTATATTTATTGCATGCCCATATATATATATATATATAATATACGCACACACTAGACTATCCTGCACATGCGACTCATATACGTACAATTTGAAGACTATAATTCACAATAATGATAGATGGTCCAATAATTAAATTCGAATATATATTGCTAAAAGCTAAAGGTTTGGTACCTATTGTAAGCAATTGAGAAAGAAATTGGGGGGGTAAAATTGGAAAACAAAAGTTTAACACAGCTTTAACGCTGGTTAAATTGGTTTTTCACTTTATAATGTAGTATAGATACAAAAATATTTGAATAATAATACATGTATCAACTTAAATGACGAAAATCACTAGCTCAAATGATATTTTAGAAAGTAATTTAGTTATGGTTTAGGACTGTATTTTGGTCATTTAATTTGATACGCATATGGTTAATGTTTATATAAACGCTCAGAAATTGTAAAATCTGATGGTTGCTTGTTTGATTCTGACAGATTCAAGTTCGAACTCAAATTCATTAAAATTGAGAGATGACTGGAGGAAGAGATCCAGACCTATTCCCCCTGGTGGCACCTATCCTGCAAAAGACCAGTGCAGGTTCATTTTTCATGCTCTCTACTATTTTTCCTTTACATATTATTTATTTAATTTAATTTAACTTAGATTTTCTTGTTGGAGAAAAAATTCAGTTACTTCTCCATAGTTGAGAAATGTACAACCATTAGGTTTCAAACGGCTTGGGGTAAACTAGGCCTGCTTATGCGCACTAGAGTAAACCCCTCCCCGGTCAGATCAGGTAAAATATAGGCCATCCATGCAGGACTAGGGGATTCACAAAAACGTTGCCTGTGGTCTGGCCCTCAAAGATTGGATTTCATGGGACTTGAACTCATGACCTATATTTCTTGGGGCACTTATCGTGGCTCAAGCTTGCCACTTGACCAACTCTGAGGGTTTCTAAAAAAGTGTTTTGTATTACTATCCCAAGTGAGTGAGAAGTGAACAATGATAATAAAGTGAGTGAGAGCTCATAGTTTAGTATATATTGACTTACAATATTTACTTAAACAGAAAATTCACACAGACATTGTAAAAATAAACT